>LPNX010414207.1:90889-144980 GCA_001517045.1 Pseudotsuga menziesii | reverse complement strand
CAAAAGATATAAAGTGGTCCAAAGGGGGTAATGAGTCTGCAGCGGGACAAGGGAAGGCCATACAATGTGTGATTCACCTAGTGTGGTGAAATCCACTATAACAGTATGATAAGGTTATAACAAGTTTATAATTCAAGCTCTTAATATAATGTAGAAGTGTTGTGTAGATAGAATGTGTGCAAGTAAAATAGGATTCCAATAAGTACTGAAGTTTATAGCAACGTTAGTTATTTCAAAATTTAGAGTGAAAGGTAACAATGTATGCATACCTATTTTTAAGCATGTGTTCGTGTTCCTATTTTTCCTCAGCAATACATTGTGTATGCAAATAGTGAAAGGTAACAATGTTTAAGCATGCGTTGCTTGTTCCTCAGCAATATGTAAGAACCATTCTTTAATGTGTTAAGACCCATTTTTAGGTGTGTGTGTGTGTACATCAGGATGTATTTGGTCATCAGTTTATAGCAGCATATATCAGTCATATGGCCAAATTCATGTTAGATTCCTTGCATAAATATAATTCATCAAATCAATAATGTATTAGCCGACTAGTAACAAGAATAGTGTACACAATAATAATTCACATATTGTGTCTCTTAATAGGGCGAAGTTTCAATGCTTTACAATTTAAGCATATATAGTATCCTTAGCAATATTTATAACAAAAATTTGATACCAACAACAATAAGCATAAGCAAATGGTGAAGGAATGCAAATAGTTCACTCTTAACGCATGCTTGAATTCACAACTTCATATCAACACTTACGGACCTCTTATTGGTGCATGTGCAAGGTTAGAAGGAAGAGGGAAGAAGTAAAGAGGACTTCCATTATAAAGGGAATCCCTTTGGGTTTGTCAAAGGCTTGGAACCAACCTTTTCCATGGGCCGTAGGATAGGCCTGCTATAAGCAAAAAGACCATGAAAGGATACTGTCCCAAACCAACCTTAAGGAAGGGAGACACCAACTAGCACCTTGTAATGAGGTGACTGAGGGGTAGTAAGTGGTTGCTACAACATCTTAGGTGAAGGAAGGAGGGTTGCTGCTAAAGTAGCAACAGACCTGAGGGTAAAAGGACTAGGAAAGAGGGCCATCGAAGGTGAAAGAAGGGAGTTGCTAAGGCAACGAAGGAGATGGGAGGTGTTTGGTAGACCAAGCGAGGTTACGACAGAGTATAAAATAGGGTAGCGAGATTTTGGAGTAGGTTTAAGGTTGTGATAAGATGGAAGGGATGTAAGGGGAGTCCTTTTAGGGCAACAACAAGGGTTGTTGTGGTGTTAGAAAGGTGGGCCAAGGGTAGGAGAGGGAGTGTAAGTTTGAGAAGGAAGGAAGAAGGGTAGGTTTAGGATAAAATTAGGACTATTTTAGGGAAATTTTTTTGAGTTTTGGAAGTATTTTTAGGGTTCCCTATAATTATTCCTTAGGGTTTTTAGAGATCTAGGGGCTTGGACGAATTTTTAGGGAAGGAGCCAAAAAATGCAAAACAAATTATTTTTATTTTTAGGTGTTTCAACATAAAATTGCAGACCTAAATTTAACCTAAAACTAATCTTGAACTAACACTAGAATTAGGTTTGTTTTAGAAGAGAAAAGGTGTGAAAATAAAGGGAAACCCCACCCAAGCAAAATTCCTACCCAACCTAGGGATTCTAGGGAGGATGGCTTACCTAGTGAGGAAGGGCTCCTAGGTCAAGCACCTAGACTATAAAAACTAAGGAGAAACCCTAGGGAAACCTCACAAGGAGATGTGCCTCAACTTGATAAGGTGACAAGAAGGAAGGTATTGTCTTATCCTTGGGAAAAGTGCAACTCTAGGGCTATCACCAAGACTCAAACATGCACATCCACCAACATCCAGACAAAAAGGTAAGAATATTGACCTCCTTGTGCTTGTGTTCATCCAACAAATTGAAGCATCACCAAAAGCAAAGATTCACCAAAGAATTTACTGGAAAAATAGCTTGCATTAACCAGAAAAATTCCTCAAGAGGAGCACATCCATATAGAGAAACCCTAACAGTGGTAGAACAAGTGCATAATGTATTACCCCATAAGTTCTAATTTAAAATGAAAGTGAGGAGATCTATTTCTATGATCTCACACTCACTTTTAACAAATATCCACACCAACATCCCTTGAAATAAGTTAATTTGAAATTATAAAATGTCAACTGAAAATTAAAAGAAAATAATAATAAAATATAGCCTAAGGTAGGCTTAAGGTAGGTTACCTAGGGTATTTGTATCTCAAGGTTCCAAAACATGCTCAAATAAATGAATCACTCTGAATGAAAGGCTGGAGGGAGGGCGTTATACCCCATCTAACCCTTAGAATGTTGTAAAATACCTCAATTCCCTCCTCAAAGCATGGAAATGCCTTGCATGGAGGGTGGCTTTCCTCTAAGGAAATAATGCTAGGGAGAGCAAGGACCCAGTAACTTAAGGGCCAAGAGGTTGTCCAAAGTGGCTGTGAATGAAGATGAGTGTCTCATAGCTGAAGGGAGTGTAACATTGGCTCCAACTGCGGGACGAGTTCTCTTCCAGGAAGTTCTCAAGAACATGTGAATCTAGTGGTACCTGTATATCTACATACATGTGAAATTTCCAAGAGAATTGAAATAATTTAAGGGAAGACACTTATGTCCTTCCTTGTTCACAAAATGAGGGAAACAAACTAGAAACAATTAAAACTAACTAGAAAATGAAAAGACATCAAATGTAATGCACAAAAAAATTCCTAATGCAACTATCCTTACCTACCCTAAACCTAGAATTTAAAGTAGCCTATGTTAAATCATACCACCAATGTAACCATCTAAGTAAGTAATTCATACCTAATATCTTACCTTTTTCCTTTAATGTAACCCATGACAATAACTCATTGATGATATGTTGAGTTTGCACCGGGATCTTCTTTTGGATGAGTGTAGGAAACTGAACCTTCTTAAGAACCTGGAATATTTCAAATCGGTGGCACAGAGAAGCATTGCTTTGACAAGCTTTGTTGATCCATGCTTCTGGTGGAATTATGTATGGGAAACCTTCATCATACATGTCTTCCAAGGAAAAATTCTTCTTCAAACTCATCCATGAATCCTAAAATTGGGAGGCTATTTGCAGAGTTCGACCTCACAAATATTCATATGTGAGCTGCAACCTGTCTTTGCATTTACTCAAGAATTTATTTGAGAGTACAAATACCCCATTTATCCTTTTCATAATCATGTTAGTAACCCCAATAATCCTTGAACTTTTGAAATTGTCAACAATATAATTCATACCTTCATGCTTCAAATGAAAATATAAACAATCAATATTATGAAACTGAGGGATGAAAAGCATACCTATCCACCTACCTTCCCCATTATTTTTGAGGTGTATCATTAAGCACTTACCAATGTAGGGTAGAGTGGGATGAACAACTTATTCAACTATTCTTATGGAGCACAACTTAGAGTGATAACCTAGGATCATCAGATGTTGAATATCTGCAAAAGAATACTTTGTGCAACATGCTTCCCTGCTGCAGGATGAGTATGGTGGAGACATCATGAAAGAATGACCAAAGATATGGGGTCCCAAATCTTCAAACGTTTCATAATAATGGGCCATCTGCATATAACAATTATCTGTAAAGTCTGACGTTGTTTCATCTTCAATTATGGTGGAAAAATAGTTGAGCGATTCTTTGTCATTAGCCTCATAAGAGGAAGGAAAGATCATATCTATTTCAATAGGGTCTTCATAATTTATGTCTTCAACATCCTTACTGGAGGTGATTGAGAGTTTCTCTTCCCAAATAGTGTTACGTTTTGGCTCAACTTGGGTAACTTCATCAAGTTGTTCTTGTTTACTGTAATGTATGGAGACAATGCTACTTGTCTCGAGGAATCATAGAAAGATGGACCCATAAATTTCCAATAACCATCATCCTCACAATTCTAGTCCTTATGTTCCCAAAGATCTGATAGGTCATAAGGAGTTCCTGCATGTTGGAAGGGTGAAATCATCCTATCTTTCTATTCTTCAACTCCTTCAACTAATACTTATGGATCTTCGTATATTGGACCATCATCATATTCACCTGCTTATGGAGCTTCGTCTATCATGCTCGAGATATCATCAGTTATGCCTTGGACAATTGATGCTTCAAACTAACCCTTTTTTTGGGATTCCTTACTGAACAAGTTCCTTGCATGCTTGACATGAGGTTTCCATTTGTGATGCTGCTTTTTGGTTACAAAATGTTTCCAAAAATTCTATGAAGGATGATATCGTTCCTTTATCTAGGCCCACAAACCAATAAAGAACCTTTTCTCCCAGGTGAAGGACAAATGATTGCATGTAAATATATTATTCTCCTTTAATACCATATTCTGAATCCAAATTCATAAACCATTCTACATGATGTGTGGCATTATCATGGTTACACTTGAAGGCATGCCAAAATACCTCTGGTAACTCATCTGAATATCTTGGGAATCCTGATAAATCAAGAGTGAAACCTATTTCCATATTAGTAGTAGTTAGATTATCATGATCTTTGAATTCAAATGGAATATAATTATTGATTTCGTTGATTGAATGATCTTGTGTCTGGCTACTTTCCAGTATTTCTTCCCATATTATGTCGATCATGGCCTTTCTTTCATGTTCTTTGACATCGTAATCCCAATTCCTGTTGAATGCATTAATGAATTGAGTGAGTGAAAAAAAATTGCAAGGAAAACCTTCATACCAATTTCTGATAGATAATTTGTCATCTAGGTGAAGAGATAATAGGAATAGCCTCATCCTGATGTCTTCATGCATGATGTTACTTGTCAGAAGGAATTTCATCAATTCATGCACATGTTTTGTTGCATGGTACTTATACTGCTGGAATAATGGTAAAAGTGCATTCCTTCCATCTTGAATGGTGTACTTGTGTGTAAATACTGGAATGCGCAAAAAATCCAATGTATCCATCCACAATTATTAATTACACACCATCTCTTCAACCTTCCTTATCTTTGAATATAACTACTTTATTTTTATTTGATTGGAGTCACCAGGTGAGACATGCCACATTAGTTAAAACAATATCACCAAAGTAATAAACAAAACAAGGGCATACCTGATTGATGTGGATGGGATGAGTTGTATGTGGAGTCGCTAGGTAATACCGCAGGTTAGTCCTTTAAAAAATGTATGCAATCATATACAATTAGGACTTAAAAATGTGCCAAAGTGTCATTCTTACCTGGATAAGTCACCTCAATTAATTTGAGGTCCCCGATAGCGACACCAAAATGTTAAGCTTTAATGGGATTCTTCTTTGTGGAGTAAGTAGGTAAGATCTACAATATTAGTCCTTGACAATAATATTTTCAAAATACCTAGAAAGACTTACCTCAATTTCCTTACTGAATGTCGTTCTTTCTAGGGGTTTGAATGACTCTAGATCAACCACTTCAACTTTTGAAATGGTGCCCAACAATGATGCCAAAATTTTAAGCCTTGGCGGGATTCTTCTTTGTGGAGTCACCAGGTAAGATCTACAAGATTAGTCGTTGACAATAATATTTTAAAAACACCCAGAAATACTTATCTAAAGTTTCTTACTGAATGTCGTTCTTTCCAATGGTGTGAATGACTCACGATCAACTGCTTAAAATTGTGAAACGGTCCCCGACAACAAAGCCAAAATGCTACTAGTTGAAATGGAAGTCTAGGCCATCGGTAAGCATATAAGGGAAAGTGACCACTTTCACCTTAGTCACTTGTCCCCAACTACTTCAGAAGTCAAGGCCTCCTAGTTAGATCCCTAATTTGACTCTAGAAAAGACACTAAACACTAAAGGATTTCCCTTTTAAGCTTATTAGAAACCACTTCATTATGGAGTTAAGTCAAATATAGAAATGGCACACTACATGGTCTTATGAAATTGGATAAGTATGTTAAGCAGATGCCAAAATGCCACATAATGAAATGTATCAATCATGAAACCAATACTATTCACAAAGTAATATGATAAGGTTATAACAAGTTTTTAATCCAAGCTTTCAATATAACATAGAAGTGTTGTGTAGGAAGAGTGTGTGCAAGTAAAATAGGATGTCAATAATTATTGAATTTTATAGAGGAGTTAGTTATTTCAAGGCTTAGAGTGAAAGGTAACCATGTATACATACCTATCATATCATAATTTTCAATGTAAAATCCATTTATGCATTATATACTAACAACAACATTCCATACAAAGGTGATATGTAAGTATTGGAATAAGTAATGTGCCACAACTCAACAATCAACAGTATTAATTAACATATCAGTCATTAGCAAAAATAATGATCTATTAGATTTTTAACATTAAGCTAGCATAACATTAGGATATTTAACTGAGAGAACAACAAGCACAACAATAAAACACAAGAGACAATGAACACAGTGTTTTTCCTTAGGGAAACCATAAATCGAGAAAACCCCACAACTTCCTCAGAGATAGAATCAACACCAAAAGTAAAACCCCAAAACAGTAAGATGATCTCCCGACAGTAGTAACCTCTTTCTTCCATGCCCCATTGTCTTTCTCTTCCTCAGCGATGCGCTACAACTGATTGTATGATAAATAGAGAGGCCAAATCTCTATTTATACTAATTCCTGACATGAATAAATCCCTACTAGGGCTGACCTCTCTAGGAGAGTCTAATAACCCTAGTGCCCCAAAACTATGGGGACTTTAACCCTTAGACAATAGGAGGGTTACCCATAATGACTTGACATGACTTGTTTACATTATAGATTCTCCCGATAGGAACATCGAGGAATGACATGACACAAGTACATCTCGAAATAAACATCGAGTTACAATAGATAAGAAATACAAGTGAATACATTCTGAAGTTACAATTACATCGACACTCCCTCTTAACTAGGAAGGTATTCTCTTGACACAATTTTCATCACTAGTCTTCTTCTTTGTATCATCTCATCATCTGCATCTTCAAGTCATATTCATCTTTAGATTTGTATCATCACTCGATCTAGATCATCATCACTAGATCTAGATCATCACTGGATCTCGATCATCACTAGACATCATCACTAGATCTAGATCATCACTGGAAATCATCATTGGATCTGGATCATCACTCGGTCTGGATCATCACTGCTGGATCATCATCACTGGATCATCACGGGTGCTATCCCATGATTTTCTCGTCACAGGAAGTTCTACAGAGCTAGCCCTTTTTTTTGTTGGTTGTAGGCCTATCCTCCATGTAGGTCTTCTTCATCACTTATATCTTACACCAAGTCAGAATGGCCCACCCAGCACTTACATCTGACCTACTCATAAAAAAGGCATGCCCAGCACTCACATCTGATCATATAGGAACCAATCCTATAATCACATCAGAAAGGCCCAACACTCAAATTCACTAGCATGATAGGACACAACTACTATTATCTGTGAAAAGGCTCATCACTTCCATCTAACCTACTCATCATAAAGGAATAGCACTCACATCTAACCTACTCGTCAGAAAGGAACAACACCCACATCTGACCTACTTGTCAGAAAGGCACAACACTTACAATCAACATCATGGTAGCACACACCTACTACCATCTATGGAAATGCACAGTAATCACATCCACCTGCATGATAGGACACACCTACTATCATCTTTTGGAAAGGCCAGCACTTACATCCACTAGCATGATAGGACACACCTACTATCATCTTTGGAAAGGCTCTGCACTTACGTCTAATCATGTGGGAACACATCCCTCAGTCACATCAGAATGGCTCTCAGTTTAGACTAAGTATTCCTTGTACCTCACCAGGTAGCTCCATTCCAAGAATGACGGTAGCCCTTATATCTGACACCAAGTCAGAATGTCCAGCACTCACATCTGACATGGGAGGAACCTAATCCTTTAACCATGACAGAATGGCTTAGCCCTTACATTTGATCAAGTGGGAACACATCCCTCTATCACATCAGAATGGCCATGCACTCATATCTAATCATGTGAGAACACATCTCACAGTCATATCAAAACGACCCTCAGTCCTAGACTGATTTTTCCTGGTACCTCACCAGGCAGCTCCATTCAAAGAATGACAATAGCCCTTATATCTGATCATGTAGGAACCAATCCTATAGTCATATCAGAATGGCTCAGCACTCATATATGACATGGAAGGATCCAATCCTCTCACCATGACAGAATGGCTCAACCCTTATATCTGACCATGGAAGGAACCAATCCTCTCACCATGTCAAAATGGCTCATGGAATCATCACTTTCCTTTGGAGGGAACCTCGATCTGGAGAATACCATGCTTCTCCCTGAAGTACTCAAAATTCACCCTAGCCAATGGTTTTGCCAACACATCAGCTATCTGTTCGTATGTCGCAACATACTAGAGCTTCACTACTCCCCTTTGCACCATATCCCTAATATAGTGATACTTGATCTCAATATGCTTCAACTTGTCATGGAACACCGGGTTCTCTGACAACTTCACACAACTCTGGTTGTCGCAATATATACAAGTAGCATCCAACTGGAGATCAATTAAATCAGACAGTAGATTTTGCAGCCATAATGCCTCACAACTAGTTGAACAAGCTGCGACATACTCTGCTTCAGTTGCACTCAGTGCCACATAGTATTGCTTCCTCCTAAACCAAGAGATCAGACCTAATCCCATATTGAAGCAACACCCTGAAGTGCTCTTCCTATCGATGGCACTTCTTGCCCAATCTGAATCAACATAACCCTCCAGGTTAATCTTCTGATTCGACTCATACTTGAGACCATAATTAACTATACCCCTCAGGTACCTCAGAATATGCTTTACAACAATCAAGTGAACATTTCTCAGATCAGTCAAGAACTAGCTCAAGGTGTTCACAACAAAGCAAATGTCTGGTCTCGTGTTCGTCAGGTACATCAAGGACCCAATCATCTGACGATACATTGTAGCATCAATTGACTCTGATGAAACATCTCTCATTATCTTCAAGTTCGATGCCATAGGTGTGGCCATAGCCTTGCAGTCCATCATTCCAAACCTCTTCAGGATCTCTACTACATACTTCCCTTGTCCAAGGGATATTCCATCTTCATTCTATCACACCTCCATACCTAGAAAATAATGCATCATACCTAAGTCTTTCATTTTGAACTTGGCATCAATATTTCTCTTTGTATCAACAATCAACCCATCCATACCTGTTACAAATAGATCATCTACATATAGTAGGAGCATCACTGTGTTGCCATTTTCAACCTTAGAGTAAAGGTTGGAATCTTCTTTACTCTTAGTAAAGCCCAAACTAGATAGAAAGCTATCAATTCTACTATACCAAGTCCTGGGTGCTTGTTTCAAACCGTATAGGGATTTCTTCAATCTGCACACATGAGACTCTCTGTCATGTGTCTCAAAACCAAGTGGTTGCTCTACATACACTTCCTCTTCTACTACACCCTTCAAGAAAGCAGTCTTCACATCCATTTGGTGTATCTTCCATTTCATCACTGTAGCCAAAGCAAGTACTGATCTGACGGAAGTGTATCTGGCTACAGGTGCAAAAGTTTCTTCATAGTCAATTACTTCTTTCTGGGAGAAACCATGAGCAACAAATCTTGCTTTATATTCTTCAATGCTACCGTCTGCAGCATGCTTGATCTTGTAGATCCATTTGGAAGTTACAATTGACTTCCCTTCTGGTCTTGGGACAACATCCCAAACATCATTCTTCATGATCGATTGGTACTCTTTGATCATAGCATCCTTCCATTCTTTCCATTCTATCGCTTCTTCATAATTGGAAGGTTCTTTATCAATGAAATCACATAGTAATGCTACATACCTGGAGCAGGATCTGGTCCTCTTTCTTTCTCTGTGATTCTTTGCTGGAGCCACATATCTTTCCGCACCTTGGATAATTTCTCGTACCCAAGTAGTTTTCCTCTTGTGAGGATTATTCTCCTGAGGTGGATCTATAGGTCTTTGTGGTTCTTCAAAATCTCGATCTTCTTCTTGAGTTTATTCATTCATGGTTGTATCATGAATTCTGGGTGCTTCTGCTTCTTCAGGTTCTTCAGCAGGTCTCTTTTTGGATTTGTTGTAAGTTGTGTCTTCATCAAATGTCACATCCCTGCTGATGTCAATATTCTTGTATCCTAGGAAATATATTCTATAAGCCTTCGAGCTTTCAGAGTATCCCACAAATATACCCTTCTTTCCTGAAGGATCTAATTTTGTTGTCTTCTCTTTTGGAATGTGTATGTACACAGGACAACTGAATATTCTGAGATGGCTGACTTCTAGTTTCTTGCCGGAGAATACTTCTTCAGAGTCTTGTTCTAGGGTACTCTATGTGTAGTACGGTTCTGTACATACACTATTGTTCTGGTAGCTTCTACCCAAAGATGCATGGGCATATCTTAATCATGAATCATAGCTCTTGCAGCTTCCATGATAGTTCTACTCTTTCATTCTGCAATCCCATTCTATTGTGGATTATAAGGAGTGGACAACTTCCTCTTAAACCCTGAGTCTTTGCATAAATCTTTGAATTCATTTGATGTGAATTCTCCACCATTATCTGATCAAAAGGTCTTGATCTTCTTTTCAGTGTGGTTCTCGATCAAGGCTTTGAATTCCTTGAACTTGTTGAATACTTCATCTTTATTCTTCATGAAGTAGATCCATGTCTTCCTAGAAAAGTCATCAATGAAAGAAACATAGTATACATACCCTCTTAGTGAACTTGATGACATTGGAACGCATAAATCGGAGTGGATGATTTCCAAGATTCCTTTTGCTTTTCTCTCGCTACTTGGAAATGTCTTCTTTGTTTTCTTTCCTTTCGCACATCCTTTGCAGACCCCATCATGTTTTGCTTGAATTTCTGGAAGACCTTCAAGAGCTTTGCTTGCAAGTGTTAGTGCGCTATAATGAACATGTGCAAGCCTTCTATGCCAAATTTCATTTGGCTCTACTATGTCATGGACCAAGGCTTGTTCTGGATGGCCCTTCAATTTGTATAATCCTACTTCTTGTTCCCCAATCACCACTGCATCATTGATAGTCTTTCCTTTTAGCCACATGATGACTTCACCATCTATGAATGCAAACCTCATTCCTTTTGCATCTAATGTAGATATGGAGATGAGGTTCTTCTTGAGTCCTGGTACAAACAATACTTCCTTCATTGTCATAGACTTTCCAGACTCTAGCTTATAGGAGGATTCCCCACTACCTTTTATTGGATACTGGTTGTCATCTCTTAGCTTCACCTTGTGAGGTGATTCATGTTCAAAAATTTTCACAAAGGATTCCAAGGATTCCTTGAATCCTTTCATATGTTTGGAAGCCCCACTATCTATAAGCCAATCATTGCTTCCATGAGTAATGTTTCCTGTGAGAGTGGATATCAAAACATATTCTTCCTTGCTTGAAGAGTATTCACTTTCATATATGGTTCTCTTTGATGAAGGTTCATCATCCTCTGCAGCATGAGCATGATGTCTTCTCTTGTTTCCCTTCTTCTTGTGAGAGACATTTTTGTTTCTAGGATGTTCTCTAGCAAATATCCTTTCTCCTCAGATGTATAACATTTGATCTTAGACAAATCTTTTCTAGAGTTATCTTTATGAAAGGACTTACCTCTGGGGTGATGTGAACTTCTTCTGGCTTTCTTGGAGTGAATTGTAAAAGCTTGATCTTCACTTCCCATCTTTTCTTCTCGAGCTGCTATCTGAGCTTCTTCTTGAGAGCACTCTTCCCATAGTCTGCTGAACTTGACTAACTTCTTTCTAGCACAAATTCCTTGAATAAAGGAGTTCCATGTTCTAGGGATACCATTCAAGGTGGTCATTACAATCTATGGATTTTCCACTTCTTCATCAAATGCTTCTAGTTGTTCCTTAATCTGAGAAACTCTTGTGAAGTAAGACTAGATTTTTTCTACATTCTGAATCTTCACATTCTTCAGTTGGTTTCTCAGAGACATCTTCCGGTTTATGTTCTTCCTATCAAACAATTTGGTTAGGGCATCAAACATAGATTTAGGTGTCTTAAGGGAGGACACTTGTCGTATGAGGCGATCCTTGATAGAATCAGCAATGATCCTATTGTCCATAACCAACTTCTTCTTATGTAAGGCCTTTGCCTCATCTCCCTCTGGAACTGGAACCTCCTCACTGATATAGGAGTCCAACTCATTTTCTTCTAGGACCACGGACATCCTATACTTTCGGGCTTGGAAGTTATCATCTCCCTCAAGCTTTTAATCAAGCTTGGTATGATGAGACATCTTAACTGAGAACCTTAAATGGAAATACAAAAGATTTAGATCTTACCAGGTCAAGATGTTGGATCTAGATTTGGAGCTGAAATCCTATTGTGTTGGTTCAGGAGCAGATTAGGGTTTTGATTTTTTGGAGATTTGTCCAACCAAATGCTTTGAATTTGATCCCTAACTTCGATTTTAGGGAGGATATCAATCCAGGCCTAGGCTCATTGAAAAAATCCACTTCTGTGAAAAGCCCTAATTTTTGGTAGCAGTGTTGGGTCTAAAAACTGAAAAACCTCAGAATTGGATTTTGCTTCAATAGAAAGATGCGCCTTAAGGAGGAGAGTTATTCCAAACTTCTTTTGCTGAAAATATATAAAGAGAGATCGACAAAGTAGGAAGCCCTAGTTCCCGCAGCTGCATAGTGTCTTCTTCTCAAGTAAGCTCTGATACCATGTTAGATTTTTAACATTAAGCTAGCATAACATTAGGATATTTA
Organism: Pseudotsuga menziesii; assembly: GCA_001517045.1. Lineage (NCBI taxonomy): Eukaryota > Viridiplantae > Streptophyta > Pinopsida > Pinales > Pinaceae > Pseudotsuga > Pseudotsuga menziesii. Next base: position 132,181 of record LPNX010414207.1, on the reverse strand, counting down.
ACTGAGATAACAACAAGCACAACAATCAAACAAAAGAGACAATGAACACAATGATTTTCCTCAGGGAAACCATAAATGGAGAAAACCCCACAACTTCCTTAGAGATAGAATCAGCACCAAAAGTAAAACCCCAAAATAGTAAGATGATCTCCCGACAGTTATTCCAAACTTCCACAACTTCCTCGGAGATAGAATTAGCACCAAAAGTAAAACCCCAAAATAGTAAGATGATCTCAGGAGGAGAGTTATTCCAAACTTCTTTTGCTGAAAATCTATGGAGAGAGATTGACAAAGTAGGAATCCCTAGTTCCCGCAGCTGCATAGTGATTTTCCTCAGGGAAACCATAAATGGAGAAAACCCCACAACTTCCTCAGAGATAGAATCAGCACCAAAAGTAAAACCCCAAAATAGTAAGATGATCTCAGGAGGAGAGTTATTCCAAACTTCTTTTGCTGAAAATCTATGGAGAGAGATCGACAAAGTAGGAAGCCCTAGTTCCTGCAGCTGCATAGTGTCTTCTTCTCAGGTAAGCTCTGATACCATGTTAGATTTTTAACATTAAGCTAGCATAACATTAGGATCTTTAACTGAGAGAACAACAAGAACAACAATCAAACAAAAGAGACAATGAAAACAGTGATTTTCCTCAGGGAAACCATAAATGGAGAAAACCCCACAACTTCCTCAGAGATAGAATCAGCACCAAAAGTAAAACCCCAAAATAGTAAGATGATCTCCCGACAGTAGTAACCTCTTTCTTCCTTGCCCCAGTGTCTTTCTCTTCCTCAGCTATGAACTACAGCTTAGTGTGGATGAGTGTATGATAAATAGAGAGGCTAACTCTCTATTTATACTAATTCTCGACATGACTAAAACCCTACTAGGGCCAACCTCTCTATGAGAGTCTAATAACCCTAGTGCCCTAGAACTATGGGGACTTTAACCCTTAGACAATAGGAGAGTTACACACAATGACTTGACATGACTTGCTTACATTATAGATTCTTCCGATAGGAACATCAGGGAATGACATGACACAAGTACATCCCAGAATAAACATTGGGTTACAATAGATAAGAAATACAAGTGAATACATTTCAAAGTTCAATTACATCAACATTATCCTATCACCACGAGGAACAAGCACCATTCATTAATGTGTTAAGACCCATTTTTTGGTGTGTGTGTACATCAAGATGCATTTGGTCATCAATTTATAGCTGCATATATCAGTCATATGGCCATAGTCATGTTAGAATCCTTGCATAAATATAATTCATCAAATCAATAATGTATTAGCTTACTAGTAACAAGAATAGTGTACAGAATAATAATTCACATACTGTGTGTATTAATAGGGTGAATTTTTAGTGCTTTACAATATAAGCATATACTGTATTCTTAACAATATTTATACTAACAATTTGATACCAAAAGCAATACACATAAGCAATATGGTGAAGGAATGCAAACAACTCACTATCAATGCATTCCTTAATTCACAATTTCATATCATCACTTACTAACCTCTTATTAGTGCATGTGCAAGGTTAGAAGGAAGAGGGAAGAAGTAAAGAGGGATGACATTGTAAAGGGAATCCCTTTGGGTTGGTTGAAGCATAGAACCAACCTTGTCTACATGTGGTGGGATAGGGCTGCTGCAAAAAATAGGCCAGCAAAAGGATACTGCCCCAAACCAATCTTAAGGTAGGGAGACACCAGCTAGCACCTTGTAATGAGGTGAATGAGGGGTAGTAAGTGGCTGCTACAATAGCTTAGGTGAAGGAAGGAGGTTTGCTGCTAAAGTAGAAGCATACCCAAGGGTAAAAGGACTAGGAAAGAGGGTGAACGAAGGTGAAAGAAGGGAGATCCTAAGGAAATGAAGGAGATGGGAGGTGGTTGGTAGGCCTAGCAATGTTAGGTAAGAGTATAAACTAATGTAGTAAGAGTTTGGATCAGGTTTAAGGTTTTGTTAATATGGAAGCAAGGTAAGGGGAGGCCTTTTAGGGCAGCAACGAGGGTTTTTGTTGTGTTAGAAAGGTGGTCCAAGGGTCAGATAGAGAGTGTGCATTTGAGGGAGGAAGGAAGAAGGGTAGGTTTACGGTAAAATTAGGACTGTTTTAGGACCTTTTAGGGAAAATTTCTTGATTTATGAATTTTTTGTATTTTTAGGGTTCCCTATAATTACACCTTAGGGTTTTTAGGGCTCTAGGGGATAAAACGAATTTTTAGGGGAGGTGGCTGAAATTTTAGGGAGGCCAAAAAATGCAAAAAATATATTTTTATTTTTAGAGTTTTCAACCTAAAACTAATCCTAAAATAACCCTAGAACTAATTTTTTTAGAAGAGAAAAGGTGTTAAAACCAAGGGAAACCCTACACTATCAAAACCCCTACCCAACCTAGGGCTTCAAGGGAGGATGACTAACCTAGTGAGGAAGGGTTCCTAGGTCAAGAAACTAGCCTAGAAAAAATAAGGAGAAACCCTAGGGTACGTACCCTCACAAGGAGACATGCCTCAACTTGATAAGGTGACAAGAAGGAAGGTAATGACCTATCCTAGGGAAAAGTGCAGCACTAGGGATACAACCAAGACTCAGACATGAAAATCCACCAACATCCAGACAAAAAAGTAAGAAGCATGACCTTCTTTTGCTTGTGTTCATCCAACAAATTGAAGCATCAACAAAAGAAGGGATTCACCAAAGAATTTACCATAAAAATAGCTTGGATTAACCAGAAAACTTCCTCAAGAGGAGCGCGAGTCCATCTAGAGAAATCCTAAAAGGGGTAGAACAAGTGCATAATGTATTATCCCATAAGTTCTAATTTAAAATGAAAGTGAGGATATCTACACTGACATACCTTAAAATAAGTTAATTTGAAATTATAAAATGTCAACTGAAAATTAAAAGAAAATAATAATAAAATATAACCTAAGGTAGGCTAAGGTAGGCTACCTGGGGTATTTGTATCTCAAGGTACCAAAACATGCTCAAATAAGCAAATAAATCCAAACCAAAGGCTGGAGTGAGCTGGAGGGAGGGTGTTATACCCCATCTAACCTTTAGAATACTGTAAAATACCTCAAGTACCTCCTCAAACCATGAAAAGGCCTAGCATGGAGGGTGGCTTTATTCTAAAGAGATAAGGCCAAGGAGAGAAAGGACCCACTGACTAAAGGGATAGGAGGGTGTCTGAATTTCCTTTGAATGAAGACGAGTGTCGCATAGCTGAATCAAAGGCCATCAAAGCACATGAACATGATATGGAGCCATGTGGCCTAGTGGTAAACCCTTAGGGGCCCTAAACACCAATATCGAGGTTAAAAAACCCCAATAAAGGGAAGTTGGCAGTTCCATTAATCCATAGTACCCATAAAGGATGACCAAAGGGACCAACCCTGACCACCATTGCTCAATAACACCCCTACTGCTAGAAAAATTGGCCCTCTCTCCTTGGCATACACCTAAAGGTGCATTGGGTACAAGTGCGGTGTAACAATAACTCTTTGTTCATGATGGATAACAGGAATTTTGTGCTAGACATCATGTTTAACTATAAGAAGGCAGGTGATAATAGCTAGTTGAAGCATAGATAATGGGTGATTACATGTACACATGGAGAACAAATAACACATTTAATTTGTTCTTGGCACTTATCTCGTGGCCTATCTATGTTCACTAGGCACAAGTTAAGTAGCTATGTTATTATATTGTTAAGATAAATAATTTGGTAAGAAAATTAAATTTTAAAAATTTATAAATATTTGGTAGGAACCTATAAGGTTATTCAATGAAAAGAAACATAGTTGTTACCATTCTACATCAAAATATGAAAGACAACCAAATGTAGAAAATTATAAATAAGAAAATATGTATAGAAACTAGTTCAATTAGGTAAATTAGAAATAAGAACATGTACAGGGTAATTCTTTCCATATCAAAATTTGAAACAAAACCAACAGTAAAAGTAAGAAAATGTGTATGACAACTAGTCCAGCTAGGGAAATTTCAAAGACATAAGATATTGTGCAAGGTAATTTGTTTAATTAGGATATATATAATTAAAAGGCCAAGCCCTGATATTCACACATGAATCAAGGGAAACCCTAAGAGTTGAACCTTGGTCGAAGTATACACATTGGTCCTCCCAAACCAGTCGAGTTCCCCCCATGGGGATAATTTTTGTAATTACAATTTTTTTGAATTAGATTATTTTATTCATAAATCTACAAGTACATCTATACTTTTTATTTTCTTTTCTTAGTTATTCTTTTGCATTAGATTCTCTTATTCACACACACACACACACACACACACAAATGTTCTTAATTATGCTCTATACCATTTATCATTCCTTCTCTCATTTGCATTCTTCTTTTTCATCTTTGTAATCCATACTTCCCTAATATGTCAACTTTTGTTTTTACTTGAATTTGTCATCCTTTTCACTTGGTTCACTTTCATCATAATTGTCATCATAGTTTTTTATTAGTCACTAAACTTTATTTTATTTTGTAAGTTTTTCAAACCTCTTAGTGATGCTCAATTCCTCCCTATCCTCCCAATAATGCACTAACACCAACCTTTGTTATAACTTAAGTTGATGCTTGATATTTCTTCAAGAAATATCATTAGTTTCCATAACTGAAAGTTCACAATGAATATTTAGGAGGAAGCTGGAGTGTCTAGAAAAGGTGTATTTACGAGTAATTAAAAGGGATGATCCTACTTGAATTTCTTAGTCCTTATGATGAGTTGCAAGTTGATGGCTCAAAGCATCAACTAACTATTTGCAGACACTCCATCTTCTTCCTAAATGCCATAAGTGTTTGTTGCTCAAGCATCTTCTCATCATTCTCGTCTTTCATTGCAACCACTTTGTCGTTGCCATTGTTCCCAATTTGTTGTTGCTTAGGGGTGAATCCTTGAAGATGAGTAACACTTTTTGGACAAAAGTGGCGTTGAAAATTCAATTTTTTACTCGTTCATTAAATTGAAGCCCTCAAAACTTATATATGCCTTGTGAATTCCAACACACAACATAAAAAAAAATTGTATGGAGTTATGTCATCTTTCCATGTATATATTTTTTAAATAATCAAATTATTTAATATGTAAAAATTGCATTTAACGATCGGTTTGTTTTGTAAATTTTAACAAAATTTTTCAAGTGGTTTGTGTGCACGTAAAATAATTTAGTGATAAATGTATAATTTTAAAAAAATATTAGCATAATCTACACAAAATGCACTTGGACACACATTTTTTTTTTAATTTATGATGGAAAATTATGTATATATTTTTAATTTTTGAAACTGATTGTGGAAAATATTAATTTCATTTCATACACATGTGTGGATGCAAACATTTTTTTTACTGGTTATATAAATAAAAAATAAAAAAAATACCCTTTTGAAGAATACACGTTGGTTTGGGGCATATGCATTTTTTGATTTTTTTTTTGTGTACTTTTTATGTTGTTGATTTATCTTTAAGTTGATTCAAAGTTGTGGACATGGTTTTGTAAGTATAATTTTTAAAATAAAATAACAAAAAAATGATCTTATGAACTCATAAACTTGCAAATTGTATGTCAATGAATAGACGAATTGTTGATGGATCCACTTTCATGAAATCTTCCATCTATGGTGTATCCTAGGCTAGGGTTTAAGTTTGGTAAAAATAACATGGAAATTTTTTTAAAAGGGGGCTAAAAGTTTCTTTTAAATATTTCTATCACAATTATTATATCGATCGAGGTTTCTAAATAGCTCGATTGATCCTTTTTGCACTTTTTCGAAACATCTCAATCGAGGGTTAAAGTCTGATTAATTGAAAGCTTGATTGAGTTAGTATCTTGATTGAGATGTTAGCTTGATTGAGCTTTTAAAATCTTGATCGAGCCACCATTCGTCAAATTTTCATTCATTCCCCCCTACTTCCGTCTCTCCAACCCAAGCCACGAACAACCTACCAATATTTCACATTTAGTGAAGTATATTGTAAAAAATTATTTTATAAAACACACATAAACTTAAATTTATGAATTGTAACTTCATTTTACTCTCTTGACTCTCTCAAAGTGTTTCCTTTTCTAAGGATTTCAAAGGGAATTAGAAATTTTCATTTATTATGTCGAAGAGACACATCGAGTAGGGGGGGATGTGTAACTCTTTCTGTGGTTATCCTAGAGATGATACATGTCCTTTTTAAATAGAATAAAAAATTATAAAAATATAACATGTCAGCTCAAATTAAATTTAAAACATTTACAACAACATATATATTACACTCTAAAAAGAGGTCTGCACTTAGAGAGTTTTGATCTCTCTCGACACTTGGTAGATCCTTTTTAAGATAGATCTAGGTTGGTTATTTACCAATTAAGATGGGAAACAAAAAAATATGAAGTATAAAACATTATCGAGATCAAATTAATGAAGAAGAAATATGAGAAAAGAACAAATAAAGGATGAGACTATGACAAGCAACATTAAGAGAGCAACAATAAGATGATGAAGATCAACCTTTGGTGGATCCAATTCCAATTGAGGACTATAATGCACTAGTGGAAAATGAGAGATTAGTGACTAGGAGACCAAAAAGTTTGGTCACCATAGATTTTTTCAAGGGATAAATGACCAAAATTGATAAATTTAAGTGAGTTAACTAAAAAAGACCAAGATAAATGACCACTTTTGGTCACGGGATAAAACTAAACTAAAAAGGACCAAGATAAATGACCACTTTTGGTCACGGGATAAAACTAAACTAAAAAGGACCAAGATAAATGACCAAAATTGGTCATGGGATGTCTAGACTTAAAATGAGCACATAATAATTGGTCATGTTTAGTTGTGTCACTCCGGCAATGGAGAATTACATTTTTGACAACGAATTTGTATAATTTACTAAATTCTAACATATCTACTCAACGATTTGACTACAAAAGTCTATGGAGGTATACATACTCTAACCCCCTTTGAATTTTAACCCATGACCTCCTAGGATTAAACACATGTTATTAACCATCAATCCCACTTACATTTCACTTACCCCCAAAAAAAGAGAGCATTAAAAGGCCATGAAAACTAGGAATTTAATTTATGACATGTGTGCTAGGATATCTTGTAGATAAATGGAAATATTGCACTAAAGTTAGGATCAAATCCAATTCTTTACCCTATCAAAGTTGTATATGTGAATCAATCTAATTTCTATTCGATATGCTTATAGAAGTATCCCATTAGATAAGAAATCATACATGTCCATATTTGGGCATGTGTCTCATGTCCCAATGTTTGGCATCTGGACTTGTGGAATGTGCATGAACTTCATTTGACGTAAAATAGACACACATTTTACACATATTTTAAAAGATTCTCGTATGTTTCAAACACATGGTTTGCACATATCCCAATACATCAAACACATAAAGGGTCATAAAGTTGGATTCGAGGTTGTTTTGATGCTCTAAAAGAGAAATTAAAGCCTCTTTTTATTTTCTCATTATTAAAAAGTTAAATAACCTTTGTAGAAAAGGAAAACAAGCTTAAGTGTGGGTCTCATATCTTTATTGTGAGAGGAATTACGATACACACAAAACATTCCCACTTCAAAGAAGAGTAGGATTGAGAAATTTTGAGTAACAAGTAAAAATATAGGTTAAATATAAATTCCTTTATTTCATCATAAATTGTAACACATACATAAATAAGCACACTTTAAAGAAGATAAAACTTTATCCGTTTGTATTGAAAACATTAATGTGTATTCATGCCAACTTATATGTTTAATATATAACAAAAACAAATAATTGGAAGAAAAAGATATATAATATGTGAGATGCATTTATTAATCACATTGATTTGGTCATCACCTTTGAGTATTAACCAATTTATATCTCAATACGTAGGCCTAAAGTAAATCACTTTCAATGATAGTGATATTTCGACGAGTGATCCTCTATACCATTAGTTGATGCAACACTAACAACGAATATGTAGAAATAAGAGGAAACTTATAGGGACAATGGAACTATCACTCGCGATAACCATGGTGCTGTTGATGGGAGATATTGTGTTTGTCATCCATATTGAATGAAAAAACTTTCATAATTGGGATTGCATTACAAAAGCATCACTTGCAACCTACAAGTGATATGGGTTGGAGGTATTTACATGATTTTTTTAATCTCTCAACCTTATTTATAAACATACAAACCCAAAACCAATGGGGTAAGAGAGAACTCGGAAATGTGTGGTGAAATCATCTTCTCTCTATTTTAGTTTGTTGTGATTCCAACCCACATACAAATGCAAAAAAACAACTAAGAAAGTAATAATTTTATTTTAGCAAGTGACTGAAAAAGCGCACAGACCCTCGCCAAAGAACAAGCGCCTAGACCCTCGCCGAAGAACAAAGAAAACAAGAATAATCGGAGAAAGGAGAGATTAATAACAGAAATACATACCACACCAGTGTGCACTGTGGGAAGGGTTGCAGAATTTCTCCTTATTATGATTGATGGATGCATTCATGGTGATTATCAAAGAGGAGGAAAGGAGTAGGGCAGGTTCCTTACAAAGGAAATAGGGTAAATTTTGATCCTGAATGCTTAATTAATTTTCTTTTTTACTGATTCTGAATGCTAGTGAACTAGGGTTTCATTGCGTTATTCCATTGTTGGTTTTACTTGGCGCAGAGGCAGAAGGTGGAGGCATTAGAAGTAGATAAATTTAATGTATTTCTAGCAGATCATATATCACAAGCTAATGGTGAGCTACATGAAATCGAGGAGATTTTTTTAACACGCTATTTCGTTAAAAATCTACAACTCCTGTAAGTGCTCTGGATACCCATTTTATCAATTGTCAAATTTTGCTAAAATATATAAACTCGATATAGGGATTTGATTGAATGCCCTCCATTGTATTCATTTCTTGTTCCAATGATGGCTTTGAAGACACCTATTAGCCTTAACTCATGGAGCCTCCTTAAGATCATCCAGAAGTGTAGAAGACAATTTCTTTCTCTATATGTATCCTTAATTTGACCTTAATTGGTATCTTAATATGCGCCCATGATTTAGCAATTGTATGATATAATTATATGCGCCTAGTCAACAAGCAATGGGGATGTTTCAGATATAATTTAAAAAATGAAACGGAGAAATCATTTGGGAATCATTTGTGTTTCCCCTCCAAGTGCATCCTATGGCTTGGATTTACTTTATTTATTTGTTCAACACCATTATTCCCAAATGAGGAGGAATGCATCATGTGGCTCTTCCTATTGGGGTCCCAATCGACACTTTTCTTTTTAAACCTCTATCTGGATCTGAGCTAAATTCCACATTCCACAAAAACACGCCAGCAAAGAGTTGATTTTGCGGATAAGCCTTGATTTTTATTGTGTTTATGATTATTTAAGAGTTCTTCTACCACAATATCTTGAAACCAAGCATTTGCAAAATTTCATCCCTGCAGTCAAGGCATTGGCTTTGTCTTGCTTGTTTGTATAGTCCCCTATTCCTTTCTCTTACATTGTTTTGAACTCATCTTTTTTTGATCTAGAAGAAAGTCTCCTCCACGGCATGATTTCTGGGGTTTCTTCTGTTACCCCATTGAAGTTGATCTTTATCTGGCCTTCCTTTGGAGGTTTCCAAGATTCTTCTGGAGTAGTCAGCTTTCCTTCATCAAGAACCTGCAGGCATAACACAACTTTCTTGGGCATCCATGTATGAACCTAGCCTTTGGCTAAGGCAACTTGTATTTTTTAGGTAGATCACTCATGGGAATAAATTAGTCAACCTGTGTAGATATTGCCAATAGGTCCTACTGGCAAATGTTTGATCCTGTTAATTTTATGCTAGAATCCATTGTTCATGCCAATCAACTATAGTCTGTTTGACTGCCTTTCTTACAAGTCTTTGATTTATATGGTCCTTGTCTTAATAAAATTATAGGCGTTCCCCAACAAGTAGTTCATTCCATTCAAATCAGATCAATAAAACCAAAGTTTGAGAAGCATTTTGCAATTCCTCTGAATTAACAACAACGTATTTGAATACCGGTTCCCTTAAATTGAACGAGTGTTAGCATTATTATGTCGAAGCTACGTAGGAATGTGGACTTTCCAAGACTTTTTAAGGTGATATTTAACTTCCTAAAACCTAGAAAATGAAACTTTTAAGGTGATATCACCTTACTCTTCATTTTCTTGAGAGTGTAATTTTGGAAGGTGCCATATCTATTTACTATGTGAACCACTTGTTATTAAAGTCAGGTATATGTGATATTTGTCAGTTAGACCACTCTTGGGAATAAATTAGTGAGCCCATGTAAATATTGCTAACAGGTCATGCTGGCAAATGTTTGATCGTGTTAATTTTATGCTAGAATCCATGGTTCATGCCTTTGAAATGTAGTCTATTTGATTTCCATTCTTACAAGGATTTGATTTATATGGTCCTTGTGCTAATAAAGCTATAGACGTTTTCCATCAAGAAGTTCATTCTATTCAAATCAGATCAAATGAAACAAAAAATTGAGAAGCATTTTGGAATGCCTTTGAATTAATAGCAACGATTTTGAATATTGGTTCCCTTGAATTGAATGAGGATTGGCATTTTATTGCGAAGCTACCAATGAATGTTAATATTTCCAAGCCTTATAAATTTGATATTGACCTTCATAAAACAGAGAAATTTCATCAGCCTTGAATATAAGTTGTGGTTTATCTCCTTGTCATTTCCTGTATAGTCTAATTAGGGGTACGTAGCATCTAGATTGTGGGTTTCAGTAGGGGATATGGCCCATGGGTCTTTGTTTTTTATTCTTGTAATTTTTGTAGCCACCGTTTCTATTTACAATATGAGCCACTTGGTATTAAAATCTGGTATGTGTGATGCTATCCAAGATGGATCTTTTATTCTAGCCGACAATGGTATTTGCTGTATATATGAATTTGATAAAATGCACGTAAAATATCATGTATATTCTAGTGAATGCTATGGAATTTGTATTGCACTTGGCCTTTTCAATTACATTTTGATTATATTGGAATGCCATTGATCCAAACCTCTAACAAGATATACACTTTTACTATTAAAGGTTGCAATTCATGAGGCTATGGAGCAACAAACAATAAGAATTACAAAAGCTGGCATACAAGCAACTCTCAATGCTCGTACCTCTATCTTAGCAGTTGCAAATCCTACTGGTGGGCATTATGATAAATCAAAGCCGCTAAAGGTTATGTCTGTGGGTCATTTTAAATCCAAAAAATCATTCAAACTTGATTGATATTTGTAGCATGTTTTTTTGGTCTTTCTCATAATGTTGTTTGGTTTTGCAGTACAATGTGGGACTTCCTCCTACGATTCTCTCCAGGTTTGACCTTGTGTATGTCATGATAGATGGGTCAGATGATCAAACAGATCACCATATTGCAGATCATATTGTTTGAGTTCACCAAAAGCATGCAGAGGCGTTATCTCCATCTTTTACTACTGCTCAAATCCAGCGTTACATTGCTTACACAAAAACCCTTAAGCCAAAGGTTGTTTCTCTGTCCCATTTTGAACTGCTCTTCCAATTTTCAAAATAAATTTTAGCATTCTTTGTCTCTTTTCAGGAGCCCTTGACATTGCTTTTCACAATTGATTGTTTAATTCCTTAATTGGAATTATTCTTGAATGGAGTACAGCTAGGTACTGAAGCCAAAAAGGTTCTAGTTGATGCATATGTATCCTTATGGCGAGGTGATGCTGCACAAGAAAATAGCTATTTTCAAGCTCCAAAAGTTTGAAAGTCTTGACTTGGCTGCTGCATATACCATCTGTGCATGATAAATTTACATTAGCAAGAATTTGAACTTGAAACCAACTCTAGTTTAGCAGATATATTTTTATGAAACTGTTTTAAATCCAATAGCTCAGTTGTAGTGTGTTTTCGCTGTGAGTTAGTCACTAATTCAATTCTTATGGTACTACCATGTACACAGGTCTCATATTACAACTCAACTATTGTTCTTTTAAAATTGATACAGATTGTAATCTGAGCCGGATCTTTAGGATGTTTCTATTCTAATTACATTATTTACTCACTTTACATTGCCTGTAAACTAGATTGAAGGTTTGAAAGTGACAATCCTTTACTGTATGCTTCAGTTTATGTGAGGGTGGTGAGCTATTAGAATGGATCCTTTCAAGGTATGTGAATTCAGAGTTGCATTTTAATTTTCAAGGCATGTGCTATTGCATGTTTTTCTTTTGGTTTGGGTTCCATTTCTCTATGCCTTTACTTTAAACATGTTCATTTTTTGGATTCTAAGGTTTAGGTTTATTGGTGCTAAACTACATTGAAAGTTATGCAGATATTTGCATTCCCTTTTGTGGTCAGTTGTTGGAAATTAATAAAATTATCTTATCTTATCTGACTGCTCAAAGTAATATGGGGTTATGATAAAAGTTGGATGATTCATTTTTATTTTTTCCCTTTTCTGGTCATTTAGTTTTTCTACTGCTTGTACTAACTAGAAATTTTGAGAAAACTACTAACAAAGGAAAAAAGGATGCATGAGTCCTTTCTAACAAGGTCATAACAGTATGTTTCCAATTGCAATTGCTTTATTAGATTTTTCTTTTTCCTTTCCAAAAACTCACAGTTATCCTTCCTCTAATCCTAAATGGAGTCAGACTGGTCTATTGGCTACTTGTTAAGCTTTCCATTCATTTAGCCAAGCTTCTTCTCAATCCCATAGAAATCCCACATAAATCTTGAATTTCATGGTTTATACATGGGGTAATTTTTTCTGTAGAAAGACAGTGCAGGAAACAGCTGAAGGAGTGTCAAGGTCATGTTTTATTTCTCATATTAGTCCTTGAATCCAAGGTGCAGAGTCAATGATACCGATGTTCTAGTTAATGCCCTGTATCCTCATATTTGGGCCAAACCTTGTGCTATCTTAATTATTGTTGCGCATAGGTTTCATTTGAAAGTTAGTACGTAAACATATTTTGAAGCCAATCTTTCAAGGAAGACAAGATAATATTTCATACTTGCAAGGGGATGCTAAGTTTATCAAAGCTAATCAACTGTTAAAGGTAATTATTCTGCAACTATTTCTTTTTTGTTATGGGTTTTATTGTCATCTGATTTGATTCAGATTCTATCTCTAAGAGATTCTCTAAAATTACGTCTCAGCTTTGTTCCTTATTCATATCTGGAGTCTTAAATACTCTCATATCTCTATATTCCATCTCGAGTGCCCGATTTGCCACCTAATCTGTTCCTCTGATGGCAGTGCTTCTAATCTGTTGAAATTCACTATTTTTGAATGAGCAGCTCGTCTATTTTAATGATTTCAATTGTTTTAAAATATGATTTTGGGGATAAGCCTTGCTTTTCATTGTGTTCATGATTATTTAAGATTTCTTCTACCACAATATCTTGAAACCAAGCATTTGCAAAATTTCATCCCTGCAGTCAAGGCATTGGTTTTTTCTTGCTTGTTTGTATAGTCCCATATTCATTTCGCTTAGATTGTTTTGAACTGATATTTTTTTATCTAGAAGGAAGTCTCCTCCACATCATGCTTTCTGGGGTTTCTTTTGTTACCCCATTGAAGTTGATCTTTATCTGGCCTTCCTTTGGAGGTTTCCAAGATTCTTCTGGAGTAGTCAGCTTTCCTTCATCAAGAACTTACAGGCATAACATGACTTTCTTGGGAATCCATGTCTAAACCTGGAATTTGGCTAAGGAAACTTGTATTTGTCAGGTAGATCACTCCTGGGAATAAATTAGTCAACCTGTGTAGATATCACCAATAGGTCCTGTTGGAAAATGTTTGATCCCATTGATTTTCTTCTAGAATCCATTGCTCATGCCAATCAAATATAGTCTGTTTGACTGCCTATCTTACAAGTATTTGATTTATATGGTCCTTGTTTTAATAAACTTACAGGTGTTCCCCAACAAGGAGTTCATTCCATTCAAATCAGATCAATGCAACCAAAATTTGAGAAGCATTTTGGAATGCCTCTGAATTAACAACAATGCATTTGAATACTAGTTCCCTTAAATTGAACAAGTGTTAGCATTATTATGTCGAAGCTACCTAGGAATGTGGACCTTCCAAGACTTTTTAAGGTGATATTTAACTTCCTAAAACCTAGAAAATGAAACTTTTAAGGTGATATCAACTTACTCTTTATTTTCTTGAGAGTGTAATTTTGGAAGGTGCCATATCTATTTACTACATGAACCACTTGTTATTAAAGTCAGGTATATGTGATATTTGTCAGTTATACCACTCTTGGGAATAAATTAGTGAACCTGTGTAAATATTGCTAACAGGTCATGCTAGCAAATATTTGATCATGTTAATTTTATGCTAGAATCAATGGTTGATGTCTTTGAACTGTAGTCTATTTGATTTCCATTCTTATAAGGATTTCATTTATATGGTCCTTGTGCTAGTAAAGCTATAGAATTTTCCGAGCAAGAAGTTCATTCTATTCAAATCAGATCAAATGAAACAAAAAATTGAGAAGCATTTTGGAATGCCTTTGAATTAACAGTAGTGGATTTGAATATCGGTTCCCTTGAATTGAATGAGGATTAGCATTTTATTCTGAAGCTACCAAGGAATGTTAATCTTTCCAAGCCTTATAAATGTGATATTAACCTTCATAAAACTTAGAAATTTCATCAGCCTTGAATATTAGTTGTGATTTATCTCCTTGTCATTTCCTGTATAGTCTAATTAGGGGTAAGTAGCATCCAGATTGCGGGTTTCAGTATGGGATATGGCCCATGGGTCTTTGTTTTTTATTATTGTAATTTTGGTAGCCACCATTTCTATTTACAATATGAGCCACCTGGTATTAAAATCTGGTATGTGTGATGCTATCCAGACTGGAGCTTTGATGTTGGCTGACAACGATATTTGCTGTATAGATGAATTTGATAAAATGGATGTAAAAGATCATGTATATTCTAGTGAATGCTATGGACATTGTATTGCACTTGGACTTCTCAATTACATTTTGATTTGATTGGCATGACTATTGATCCACACCTCTAACAAGATCTACACATTTTCTATTAAAGGTTGCAATTCATGAGGCTATGGAGTAGCAAACAATAATCATTACAAAATATGGCATTCAAGCAACTCTCAATGCTTGTACCTCTATCTTAGAAGCTGCAAATCCTACTGGCGGGAATTATGATAAATCAAATCTGCTAAAGGTAATTTCTGCAGGTCATTTTAAAGCCAAAGCATCATTCAAACTTGATTGAGATTGCGACATGTTTTTTTGGTATTTCTCATCATGTTGTTTTGTTTTGCAATACAATGTGGCACTTCCTCCTGCTATTGTATCCAGGTTTGACCTGTTTTATGCCATGGTAGATGAGTTAGATGATCAGACAGATCACCATATTGCAGATCATATTGTTAGAATTCATGAAAAGAATGTAGAGGCATTATCTCCATCTCTTACTACTACTCAAATTTAGCGTTACATTGCTTACACAAAAACCCTTAAGCCAAAGGTTGTTTCTCTGTCCCATTTTGAAATAGTCTTCCAATTTCCAAAAGAACTTTTAGCATTCTTTGCCTCTTTTCAGGAGCCCTTGACATTTCTTTTCACAATTGGTTGTTTAATACCTTAGTTGAGAATTATGGTTGAATGGAGTACAGATAGGTACTGAAGCCACGAAGGTTCTAGTTGATGCATATGTATCCTTATGGCGAGGTGATGCTACACAAGAAGATAGCTATTTTCAAGCTCCAAAAGTTTGAAATTCTTGACTTGGATCCTGCACATACCATCTGTGTATGATGAATTTACATTAGCAAGAACTTGAACTTGAAACCAACTCTAGTTTAGCAGATATATTTGCAACTTGATTGAGATTGCAACATGTTTTTTTGGTCTTTCTCATCATGTTGTTTTGTTTTGCAGTACAATGTGGCACTTCCTCCTGCTATTGTATCTAGGTTTGACCTAGTTTATTCCATGGTAGATGAGCCAGATGATCAGACAGATCACCATATTGCAGATCATATTGTTAGAATTCATGAAAAGAATGTAGAGGCATTATCTCCATCTCTTACTACTGCTCAAATTTAGCTTTACATTGCTTACGCAAAAACCCTTAATCCAAAGGTTGTTTCTCTGTCCCATTTTGAACTGGTCTTCCAATTTCCAAAAGAACTTTTAGCATTCTTTGCCTCTTTTCAGGAGCCCTTGACATTGATTTTCACAATTGGTTGTTTAATACCTTAGTTGAGAATTATGGTTGAATGGAGTACAGATAGGTATTGAAGCTAGAAAGGTTCTAGTTGATGCATATGTATCCTTATCGCGAGGTGATGCTGCACAAGAAGATAGCTATTTTCAAGTTCCAAAAGTTTGAAAGTCTTGACTTGGCTGCTGCACATACCATCTGCAGCATCACTACTGCTCAATCTTTCAAACTTGATTGAGATTGCAACATGTTTTTTTGGTCTTTCTCATCATGTTGTTTTGTTTTGGAGTACAATGTGGCACTTCCTCCTGCTATTGTATCCAGGTTTGACCTGGTTTATACCATGGTAGATGAGCCAGATGATCAGACAGATCACCATATTGCAGATCATATTGTTAGAATTCATGAAAAGAATGTAGAGGCATTATCTCCATCTCTTACTACTGCTCAAATTTAGCGTTACATTGCTTACGCAAAAACCCTTAAGCCAAAGGTTGTTTCTTTGTCCCATTTTGAAATGGTCTTACAATTTCCAAAAGAGATTTTAGCATTCTTTGCCTCTTTTCAGGAGCCCTTGACATTGCTTTTCACAATTGGTTGTTTAATACCTTAGTTGAGAATTATGGTTGAATGGAGTACAGATAGGTACTGAAGTCAGAAAGGTTCTAGTTGATGCATATGTATCCTTATGGCGAGGTGATGCTGCACAAGAATATAGTTATTTTCAAGCTCCAAAAGTTTGAAAGTCTTGACTTGGCTGCTACACATACCATCTGTGTATGATGAATTTACATTAGCAAGAACTTCAACTTGAAACCAACTCTAGTTTAGCAGATATATTTTTATGAAACTGGTTTAAATCCAGTAGATCAGTTGTTGTGTGTGTTCACTGCGATTCAGTCCCTAATTCAATTCTTATGGTACTACCATGTACACAAGTCTCATATTACAACTCAACTATTGTTCTTTTAGAATTTGTACAGATTGTAATCCAAGCCAGATCTATAGGATGGTTGCATTATAATTACATTATTTACTCGCTTTACACTACCTGTGAACTAGATTGAAGGTTTGGAAGTGACAATCCTATACTGTATGCTTCAGTTTATGTGAGGGTGGTGAGCTGTTAGAAGTTTGAATATGAAGTAGTTAGCCTGATACGCATGCTCTAAATTTATTATGGCAGGCTGTAGTAAACATGATCAGTAATCATGTTAATTCAACTATACCCATTGCTGCTAAGGTTTTCAAGAAGGCTGGAACCTACAATGAAAAAAAACTCTTTGGTGTAACCATGCTTGATGTTGTTCGAGCAAAGACTTTCTATGCTGCCAAGGCAGGTGTCTCTGTGGAAGGTATGTAATGTTATCAATTCTTTTTGGTCCTTGTTTTCAGTGTTGTAGCTTTGCAAACAGGTTATTTCCAGCATGCTACATACATAAATACATACATACATACATCCTATCTTCCTTTGGTTGCTTTTAAATTTTAATGTGTTTTATTGGTTTTAATTTTTACCGTGTTGGTCTTTTTGGAATATTTTGTATGTGTTTGCAGAAGTGGATGTCCCTATTGTAGGAGGACATGCGGGTGTCACTATTCTTCCTCTCTTTTCTCAGGTAGTAATAGCTGTATATTTTCTTACCTTTTAAGAGTTTAAACCGATTTTGATCAGTTTCTCAGCACATTGTTAGCAATGATGTCTAACATATTTACAGTTCTGTTAGTAGAAATAATTGTTGGATAACCCAAGATCAGTCTTGAGTTGAATACTATTGATATCCTGTTAGGAGTCAGTCATGTTAGGAGTCAGTCATATATGGTTTCTGCTATATTTATATTAGTACTTCATATGGTCCTTTTCTTCAGTGCGTTGTTCTGAGTCTTGAGTACTGACAGTAGCAAACTGTAGTCTGTAAAAGGGATTTTATAATCGATAGTAGTTACCTATGTTTTCTATTTGCAATGTATATGAATGCCCAACTTCCCACAGACATTTAGGATGGGGATTGAAATTTTCTTGTTCCAATTTTTCTAGGCTACTGCAAAACCAAATACCAATCTTTCAGATGAGGATATCAAAGCTCTGACAAAGCGTACTCAAGATGGAGGAACTGAAGTTGTCGAAGCAAAAGCTGGAAAAGGTTCTGCAACATTGTCTATGGCGTGAGTATCTTTCTCCTCACTGTAAATAATTAACTGTGTCATTTTTACATATTTCTTGCTTATGTACTCTCCATGGCCAATACAGAATCACTACTTTGCTTGAATTAGCTTCACGAAAACTAGTTTCTAAGCAATTTTTGTTTTGTCTTTAAAAATAAAACATTTAAAGAATCGTCATATGTAGAACATTCTTGATGTTGTTCCAAATGCTTTTCAAGTTTTCTTTATTGAGTTTTCAACTACACATAACCAGCAATGTATTCTAGAGATGTTATATGCGGTTGTATTGTCCCTTTTTAATGACCTACATCAACAGCAAGTTCTCTCAATTTTTTTGTTTTCAAGCAAGTGTCCTGTTTAATTAAAGATATGTTTTTTTACCAAAATTCCTATAGACATCATCTTTACTTGTAGGTTGAGAGTGCATACTTCGCAGGGATTCCGGTTTCTAAATTGAACGTCGTTCCCAGAGCTATGTGAGAGTTCTTACAAATTTTACTAACAGACTTTGCTTCTCTATCAATTTGGCCTGAGTATTGCCTTACAAACTGGTTTAATAACATCAAACAAAAACAGGACATAAACCTTTTAGAGAGTTGGAGACCAATTTCAATTCAAACTTTCTGGCTGTTCATGATGCAGCAAAGTTACTCTGAGATCTAAAGGTTTTGTTTCTTAACTGCAAGAAAAATGAGGACATAACCTTTTACAGAGTTGGAGGGCAATTTCAATTCAACCTCTCTGGCTGTTGAATGATGCAATTAAGGTACTATGAGCTCTGAAGGCTTTGTTTCTTTTAGTTTGTTGTTCTATGAGCTCTTTCTTGGATCTCACTCTTGTGAGAGGGATTGAAGACAGGGAAGAAATCCTTTTCTTATCTATTTCCTCTGATGAGGAAGGCTTCTAGGCCGAGTTCCTCAAGCATGGTATTCACTCTCTCCCTTATTTCATGTTGTGGATTATTTGATCATGCTTTTTGTTCTAGTTTTTCTTTGTCATGGTCACACCATAATACATATCATCCATCCAATCTTCAAATTAGGTATAGTGTAGATCTGGACAACTATGGGACCATCATGGTCGGGCGTACCTAAAATGCTACAGTTCATTGTTTGTGGCTATCAGATAAGCTTGAGTAGAGGCACCTCAAAGCCAAAGGACAAGTAAGATTTTGCATGGAGCATCAGACCATTGATCACGTCTTCATGCTCAAGGCTATTATTGAGGATTCCCATCATTTCTCTTCAAAAATCTTCCGCTGCTTTCTGGATTTTCAAAATTCGTTTGACTCAAACCTAAGAGAGTCTTTGGTTTGGAGGCTGCATGGCTTTGGAATTTTGGAGACACTTCTGGTTTTCCATCATGAAACTCTATGAGTTGGTTCTTGGTTGGCTCTACACTGTCTATGACCACTAGGACTATATCAGGAGTACCATAGGGGTCAAGCAGGGATGCCTTTTGTTAAGTTTTTAACTCATAGTTCAGATCTGTACTCAAATAAGAAATCCTGCACTAATCTGGAAAACTTAGTATTTGCCTTTGTAAGATCAACTCAAGAGTACATACACAACATTCTATACCTTATAAACTTATATCAAAACAACAGATAACTAGGTGCCAAGCTACATAAATTTGTTATTTGGAAACTCAAAACAACAAGGCAGGCTCCGGCAACAATCATGTTAATTTCTTTATTACTTATACATTACAACAACAGCTAGCACACAGGGTGCTAATACTTGCTATCACATCAAAAGCTCAAAACACACTAATTCTGTCTCTCATAGGCTATCTAACTAATGTGCCCTCCTCTCCTTTTATAGACTAAGGTGAGTGGGGGTATTTACCAATGTTGAAAAAGTCGGCCTCAGCAAAAAGTTGGCAAGGGCCTTGAATACAATTTCTCGGCAACATCGGCGAAAAAATCGGGAAAAATCGGCAAAAGTTGGCAAAAGTCGGCAAACATTAAAAAATAGAAAATACATGCATTTCTTTTAGAATTTTAAACATATAAAGCAACAATAACATCAGAAAAACATATTGGAACATAAATATGAAGAAATCACTGATATATATCATCATCATGTAGTCATGCCAAATATAAAACGATACGTCAAAGTTGATACTGGAAGTTTGAAACATCATAGTTGTCCAGTCAAGGACTCAAAAGTGTATAAAGTTTAAACAATACAAAATGACATCACATATATAAATGTATATGAGGAAAACTAGCATCTAGCTATCTAATATCAATGCCCTCTTCCCCTTTTACGGGGATATATCATGGGTCTTTTGTCGAAAAATACCCTTAGATCTCTACCTTCCACGTCAAGTTCCTGATTTTCCACCCAATCTATTCCTCTGATGGCAGTGCTTCTAATCTGATGAAATTCACTATTTTTGAATGAGCAACTGACCTATTTTAATGATTTCAATTGTTTTAAGATATTATTTTTGGGATAAGCCTTTATTTTCATTGTGTTTATGATTATTTAAGAGTTCTTCTACCACAATATGTTGAAACCAAGCATTTGCAAACTTTCATTCCTACAGTCAAGGAATTGGCTTTGCCTTGCTTGTTTGTATAGTCCCCTATTCCTTTCGTTTAGATTTTTTTGAATTGGTCCTTTTTTTTATCTAGAGGGAAGTCTCCTCCACATCATGCTTTCTGGGGTTTCTTTTGTTACCCGATTGAAGTTGATATTTGGCTTCCCTTTGGAAGTTTCCAAGATTCTTCTGGAGTAGTCAGCTTTCCTTCATCAAGAACCTGCAGGCATAACATGACTTTCTTGGGCATCCATGTCTGAACCTTTCCTTTGGCTAAGGAATCTTGTATTTTCAGGTAGACCACTCCTGGGAATAAATTAGTCAACCTGTGTAGATATTGCCAATAGGTCCTGCTGGAAAATGTTTGATCCTGTTAATTTTCTGCTATTCATTGTTCATCCCAATCAACTATAGTCTATTTGACTACCTTTCTTACAAGTCTTTGATTTATATTGTCCTTCTCTTAATAAACTTATAGGAATTCCCCAACAAGTAGTTCATTCCATTAAAACCAGATCCAATGAAACCAAAATTTGAGAAGCATTTTGGAATGCCTCTGAATTAACAACAACACATTTGAATACTGGTTCCCTTAAATTGAACGATTGTTAGCATTATTATGTCGAAGCTACCTAGGAATGTAGACTTTCCAAGACTTTTTAAGGTGATATTTAACTTCCTAAAACCTAGAAAATGAAACTTTTAAGGTGATATCACCTTACTCTTCATTTTCATGAGAGTGTAATTTTGGAAGGTGCCATATCTATTTACTATGTGAACCACTTGTTATATAAGTCACGTATATGTGATATTTGTTAGTTAGACCACTCTTGGGAATAAATTGTGAACTTATGTAAATATTATTAACGGGTCATGCTAGCAAATGTTTGTTCCTGTTAATTTTCTGCTAGAATCCATGGTTCATGCCTTTCTACTGTAGTCAATTTGATTTCCATTCTTATAAGGCTTTTATTTATATGGTCCTTGTGCTGGTAAAGCTATAGAATTTTCCCAGCAAGAAGTTCATTCTATTCAAATCAGATCAAATGAAACAAAAAATTGAGAAGCATTTTGGAATGCCTTTGAATTAACAACAACGGATTTTAATATCGGTTGTCTTGAATTGAATGAGGATTATCATTTTATTGTGAAGCTACCAAGAATGATAATCTTTCCAAGACTTATAAATGTGATATTAACCTTCATAAAACTTAGAAATTTCATCAGCCTTGAATATAAACTGTGATTTATCTCCTTGCCATTTCCTGTATAGTCTAATTAGGGGTAAGTAGCATCCAAATTGCAGGTTTCAGTATGGGATATGGCCCATGGGTCTTTGTTTTTTACTCTTGTAATTTTGGTAGGAACCGTTTCTATTTACAATATGAGCCACTTGGTATTAAAATCCGGTATGTGTGATGCTATCCAGGCTGGAGCTTTGATGCTGGATGAGAATGATATTTGCTGTATAGATGAAGTTGATAAAATGGGTGTAAAAGATCAGGTATATTCTAGTGAATGCTATGGAATTTGTATTGCACTTGGCCTTTTCAATTACATTTTGATTAGATTGGCATGCCATTGATCCACACCTCTAACAAGATCTACACATTTTCTATTAAAGGTTTCAATTCATGAGGCTATGGAGGAACAGACAATAAGCATTACAAAAGCTGGAATTCAAGCAACTCTCAGTGCTCGTACCTCTATCTTAACAACTGAAAATCCTACTTGTGGGCGTTATGATAAATCAAAGCCGCTAAAGGTAATGTCTATAGGTCATTTTAAATCCAAAGCACCATTCAAACTTGATTGAGATTTGCAACATGTTTTTTTGTTCTTTCTCATCATGTTGTTTGGTTTTGCAGTACAATGTGGCACTTCCTCCTGTGATTCTCTCCAGGTTTGACCTAGTTTATGTCATGATAGATGAGCCAGATGATCAGACAGATCACCATATTGCATATCATATTGTTAGAGTTCACCAAAAGCATGAAGAGGCATTATCTCCATATTTTACTACTGCTCAAATTCAGTGTTACATTGCTTACGCAAAAACTCTTAAGCCAAAGGTTGTTTCTTTGTCCCATTTTGAACTGGTCTTCCAATTTCCAAAAGAACTTTTAGCATTCTTTGCCTCTTTGCAGGAACCCTTGACATTTCTTTTCACAATTGATTGTTTAATGCCTTGATTGGTAATTATGCTTGAACTGAGTATAGCTAGGTACTGAAGCCAGAAAGGTTCTAGTTGATGCATATGTATCCTTACGGCGAGGTGATGCTACACCTGGTAGTCAAGTTGCATACAGAATTATAGTGAGAGAATTGGAAGCTTTGATAATATTGTTTGAGTCCATTGCTCGTGTGCATTTGGATTTTGAGGTACATAGGAATTCCACATTTTCTGACATTAGCAGATACTATAACATATCCTGTAATGATTGTCTTGGATTGTTGGAATGTTACCAGGTGTGGTCGGCCCATGTTCATATGGCATCAAGAATAATAATCACATCCATCATCAGGTTTTCTTTTTGCAAACGTTCTCTCTTTTACCTTTGTTTCAGTTTGATGCAATATTTTGTTAATTTATGATCTAATATGTGTCCCTATTGTACAATGTTGACTCAAATGAGATTGATCTGGCTGATTTCGAAGATGCTGAGCATAATAATATAGATAGAGGTGCTGGGGTCAACGAGAACCAACCTACAGAAGTAGATGACTATCAACCTTCAGGTAAGTGCATGGAATACATTATGTTAGAAATTGGTTTTTACATGTTAGATGGGTTGCAGCATTGTTATGCCCATGGTTTTGTATTTACAACTTTATTGTTTAGGGGATGGGATAGCAGCAGCAGAAGGAAAAGATGGTGATCAACCAAAGAAGAAAATGACAGTTACATATGAGCATTTCCAAAAATTTACTCATGCACTTGTCATGCGGCTTAGACAACATGAAGAATCAAATAAAGATAGTATTGTGACAATTTACATGTTCTATCCATGTTACTATATCTGTTAGCAACTTGGCACACCATCTGGAATTTTTATAACTTTGAAAGTGATTTGATAAATCACTCACTATTTTTCTGAAGATAATCATATCGAGAAACTCACAATGCTATTGTAACCTTCCATTGTGTTGACTGATGGGTCATTTAGTACCTGATATTACAAATAGATTCATTTATTTATTATTTGGTTTCTGCAGAGGCTGGTTTGGATGGTTTGAAACAGGCATATTTAATCAAGTGGTACGTTGAAGATTTGAACTCCCAGCAGGTGTTTGATAGAATGAGTGGACTACTGGAGGAGGTAAAATGTGTGAGATCTATTATACAGGTATGGAAAACTTAAATATATTTTTTCTTTAAATTTCTTCTCCATTGATTTTAAGGTCCTATGCAGTATTAGCTAGGGTGCAGTGGGTCACTGTGTTAAGCAATTCATATAGTGTTTTGCATCATTTGATAGATAAGGAAGGTGTCCTCGTGATTCTTGATGACAGCTAGATAGCACCAGTACCTAGGACAAAAGGATCATCCCAATCAACTGAGAATGATTAGAGGGTTTTAGCAGTTAATCCTAACTATGTGTTGGAGCAGTAGGCTCTTGAGTATAAAATTTCAGCTAGACTGTCATGGTTTCCTCCATTTATTGCAGGGATATCTTACTGATGGGATATTTTTTGACTGAAGCTTTGAGAGGGGTGATCCAATAGAATTTGAAATTGGCAGTGGTCAAGTAATCAGAGGTTAGCTCTTGGGGTTTATAGTTTATAGTTTATAATTTTGGGTTTCCATATATCTATGCTTTTAATGATTAGGAAAATTTCTTTGAGTTGTTTGTGAGTTTCTGAAGTTGACATTTACTTGAAATATGCTGATAAAACTTTGTATGCCAAAACTCCCTTTGTGAGATCTGAATTTACTATTTCTCAAGGGACATAAGAAGTCAAGATTGTATCACTGTTTGAAATTGATGTCAAATTTTGATCAATTATTGCATCTTTATTTGAGATACAATCAAAACATATCCTTTTAAAACTGAAAACATGGATTTGGTTTGCACATTGCAATTACACTTGGTGGTTTGTGTCAAATTCATTGGTATGCTCATTTGACCACTATATTTGAAGATTTCTTAGTAAATGCATGCAATTATTAATTGATAATGTCTTTGTGCCTTGAAGGTGAGCTGGTTGCCCATATAAAATTTATAGGCGTGTTGATACCAAATTGATCAAACAAAATCACAAGGCATCCATTGCAAGAATTGAATCCAACAAAGTCTATTGATGATCCGGAGATAAAAGCATGGCTAGCTTTAGGACAGACCAAGTCCAAAAAAATGGAGGTGGAAAAAAAGAAAGGTCATTTGATCTCTTTGTACAATATATTTATTATTTACCAATCTATTGCTATAATTAATTTGTTGGTATCTCAAGCTATAGTCGAACATAAATTATTAAATTAAATTTTATTTGTTACATTCAAAAAAGATTCTCAAGATAATTCAGTAGATGACAGCCAAAATTCTGAAAGAATACAAGTCATTATTAACATAGGTGGTTTGTGTAGGTTGAAAGTTGTGATGTGGCTGAAGCATTCAGGCTGCTTGAAGTTGCCCTTCAACAATCTGTAACTGATCATGCTACTGGTAAATCCTACAACTTTTTTGATAAAGGTGGTCAGTTTACAGGGGATCATAAATTGGTAGTGTGTGCAAGGGCATAAGAGAAGAGAGAACACACACACAAGTTATCAAATGTACATATACTGTGTACTCTTCATATTCCATGAACAAACAATTAATTCTACATTGAATTGTATATATTTGATAGGGCACTTCAAAATGATCTATTGTTTGTAATAAAGGAGTTAAACTTCTGCATAAAGACCTAATATAGATTCATAGTTGTTATGTGCTTAAATGATGGAGAAAGTTTAATTAATTTACAACCATGATTGTATACAGGCAGATGTTGAGGAAAGCATCATTGTTGGTGGCGAGTGTAGTCTATTGAGGCTTCCTTCAAAGGTTGATGCTATCAAAGATACACTTGAAAACAATGAGCAAAAGGTGTGATATTTGTCTCTGTCATTCATGATCAAGTTCAATGTGGGTGGAAAATATTCCAGAGCCATGTTTTATAGTCAAATGACACATTATTTGTTGAACGTAGAAATATGATGTGTATACAAAATTACATTTTTTTTAATCTTTTGCAGCTTGTTATTACATAGGCTTTAAACTGTGTCGGCCTTTGTGGTGCTCATAGATTGGTGCAGGTAGTGTTAAACGGGATTTAAGCTACCCATTGAAATTAATTGCAAAGAATGCTGGAGTGAATGGAATTGTCATGGCTGAAAAGGTCAGGACAAAACCTACCATGATTGTCAATTAATTTTCATGCCTATTGGAGTTCTTTTCCTTTTAATGAAGACAAACTTATTTACGTTGAGAGTCAGCCTAATTGCAGATGGTGTTATTTTTCTATTCGCTACGCTTTTTAATATATACTAGACTTAAATTACATTCTTCATTTTTCGTAGGCACTGAATAGTGTAGATTTAGCCTTTCAGGTTTAATTAACCAATTCTTAAATTGAATTTGTTAGATTATATTTTCCTATTTTGCACACGATCTTGGTTACTGTTGTTAACTGTTGAACATTATAAATGATTTTCTTCATTGTTTTTCTACTTTACAATTCATTGTTTTTCTACTTACAAGTGAGAATTTTCTATTGGATTTTGCAGGGGTGAGCTTCAATAAGTGGTCCATTGAGTATGAAGAGCCCACTACTGAGGATTTTCCATTGAGTATGAAGAGCCTATTGCTGAGGGTTTCAAGCTGTTAAGTATGGTTTTGAAGCTTTCGTGGGATCTAAGTATGGCTTAGCAACCAAGTACAAGTGGGATGGTTTAGCTATTGTAATATTTTGAAAAATCATCAATGTACTAGATGATTTTCATGTAAAGTTACATGGAGATATTTTTTGAGAAAACTCATCTTTATTGTAATACTTGACATTTCATATAATATAATTTGTGCGGTTTAAAACTTATATGGTTGTACTTTATATTATTTATAAGTGTTGTAATTAACTAATTAACGTGACATTGCATAATTCATGTGCATTAGATGATGATAAATAATTTATGATTCTTTTTTTAATTTAAACATAATATCATATTAAAAATTTATATTGATTAATAATGGACACTATTAAAACTACTAAAATATAATAACCACACATAAAATGACTAAAAATGACTAAACTAGTGACCAATAATTGAGATTAATGACCAAAATTCACATATATAATGATAAAAAATTGAGAGATACGTGACCAAACAATGAGATATAAATGACAAAAAAAACGACCAAAATTCGCATATCAATGACCAAAAAGCAGTTTTGGTGGCTAATTTACGGTCTTTTATTACGCGACCAAATTTGGTCACATTCTAGTTTGTCATGTGGTCATTAATTTGGTTATAAATGTGATCATATATTTGGTCATTGATTCAAATATATGACCAAATTAATGACCAAATAAATGACCAGCTCACAAGCTATAAATGACCAAAATAAAAATGACCAATTTTGGTCGCGTAATAAAAGACCGTAAATTAGCCACCAGTGGTCACCAAACCAAAAGTGGTCATTGATATGTGGATTTTGGTTATTTATTTGGTCACTAATCTCCCATTTTCCACTAGTGATGGTATTCTTCTTATTTCATTCTTCAACTCATAATTATTTGAAACATGTTTCTTAATTTTTACTTCTTACCTCATTCTTTCTATTATCATGTTTCAAAATTAATTACGTAATTTTCATGTTGAAATTAGTTACAAAATTATCACATTGATTGATTCGTACTCATTGAATTTTCAAGATATTATATATGATTTTCATTGGTCGCAATTAATTTTTATATACTAAATATTGTAGTGAAATGTTCATGTACATGCATTTAGTGTTATTAGTAATATTATTGCACAACCAACTTATCAATATAGATTTTCATGTCCCCTCATGAATGATCTATGGATTGAGTTGCTAACCCAATCAACCCCTTGGGTTGAGGAGAACAATCTAATGTCTTGGGATTAATTTTGAAGGTTGAAGCATTAATTAATTAGGAGATGTCATTTTTCTTTCATAAAATTTAAAAGAGGCAATTATAAGATAATGCAATATTTAATATTTAATATTTAATATATGCAATAAAGTGAGGATTATCCTTAAAGGGGGTGCACTTGAGGATAAGGTTTCACCAAAATATGGATTACACAAGAACGAAAGCTAAAGAAATTAAGATAAGAAAGTAAGGAAAAGATAGAAAGAAGATGGAGCAAAGCAGTAAAGGGAAAAAAGTTGGAAAAGTAGAATAAAGTAAAAAGTAGTCCAAAGGAGGAAAGTAGGATAAGGTAGAAAAGAAGGATAAATAAAGAAAGTAGGAGAAAGCGGGATAATGCAGGAAAGTAAGAAAACGTAGTCAGAAGCAAAGAAAAAGCTGGAAAAGCAAAAGCATAAAAGTAAAACATGAAAGCAAGGCAAAAAGTAAAGCAAGAAAGCAAAGCAACCTTATCCATGGATGAGGGTGCATTATTCTATATCTCTTTCTCAACAAGCCATATCCAATCTATAAAATAAGGGGTGCACGCCGCTAGTCAATCTTTTGACAATTTGTGAATTGAATTGCAAGCATTATGCTACTCTAGACTTGAGAGATGTTCCCCTAGTCCAAGCTGGGAGATGTGACCTTGATTCTATTATGAGGATGAAGACATATAGTCTCCATCATTGAGCATATTTCAGGTCCCATGATCAGATCCAATGAAGTCCCATCATGTTATAGTGATTGAAGAAGTATTCTACTCCATTTCTTCACAATTTCTAGTATTTTATCATGAAGGATTATTCTGGTATTCTCTCTCACTATTAAGGTATATTTATTATGTAATTCAAATTCTAAAAGATTCCATTGATGTCATATTATACCTATGCTATTTATTTTCCTACTTCAATAAATAAAAGTTTGATTTATGTCCTATTGTGCACACCTAGTCTAGATTGATATGAAAATTGAGATATTTTCAATGATTGAGTCAGTAATACATCAAGGAAACTCCAATTTAAATTCTTCCACTTGAATTTTATCTTCAACAAGTTATTTAAAAAATACAAACCCTAATACTATGAATTATTAACCCCCTTGTATTGTTTGGGTCATCTTGAAGTTAAGCTAGTTGAGGAGTTCTAAAAGTCATTTTTACTAGTTTTCCTATGAAAACTTCTCAAATATCCCTCAAAATTTTTGGTGTGAACATGAAGGGTTAATTTACTGATATTTATGCATTTAATCCCATCCAAGTCCAAAATCTATCTCCCTTGGTTGTCAGGATGTGTGAAGCAAACAATTTATTTTGCATATGTTGGGGTGCCCAAGAACCTTGGGAGTAAACTTTAGCCTCACTGATTTTGAAAGAATAAAAGGTACCAATACATTGTGCATATGCTATTAAGATAAACATAATCCCTAGTCTTGAATTGACTCTAAATAAACCGTAAACATTGGTCAAAATCCTAGTTTTGAGTCACCTATTTCGATGTTTGTTAAAGTGTCTGAGTTAATGTGCCAAATATCCAAGTTGGTACATTACAAGTAGTATCAGATCGTGGTCCTATAAACCTTCTACTAGATTCAGTGATGAGTCATAGAAAATATCTAGATACCAAGAAGAAAGATCCCTGAGGGGATGAATTTGATGAAATGAATTCCAATGAAGGAAAATTCCAAGGAGAAAGTGAAAGGTAGAGAATGGGTGGAAATAATGATATTTAAATCTTGGTTGAAAGCCTTGATGCAAAGGTTTCAGGATTTATCTTGTAACATCATCATGTCGAGCTAAAAAACCATGGAATTCCTTGCTAAAAATTTGGAGGGTGATAATGGTGAAGGGAGAATCCATGGTTCACAACATGGAGAAAGGAAGAGCCTTAAAGGGTTTGTATTTTCAAGAATTGGGCCACACAATCACCTTGGTGAATTCAAAATGGAGCCTCTAAGTCAATGAAGGCCTACTATGCCCAAATTAAATGATGAGAAAAGAAAAGAATTAGAGATCCAAAATGGAAGTATTGTTATAGTGGAGGACAAGCATGCTGAATATATTACATTGAATGAGTAATGTAGAAGACATCTGGCATTCAAAGAATTCCGTGATCTTCGATACAAGACCAATACAAGAGGTAGTTTCAGAAATCATAATCAAAATTATGAGTTGAAGAATTCTATTGGTAAAACTTCCCTGCCATACTTCGATGGTTCTTCAAAGTGCACTGTTAGCTCATGGATCCGGAAGTTAGATACATACTTTAAGCTAAACCCCGTGGCTGAGAAAGAAGCTATCAAGTTGGACACTCTACACTTGGATGGTCAACCTAATCACTAGTGGTTTCATGGTATTAATACCCTTATACATGATCAAGTGGTTACCTATGAAGAATTCACAAGGTGGTTAGTTGAAATAATTGAAAGAAGAGATCTTGAAATCTCCTTCAAAGATATTACGCATGTGAAGAAAACTGGAACTCATGAAGTTTATATATATGAGTTCCATAAGTTGGTTGTTATGGTGAGTGAAATATCTGAAACTCACTTGTTCTTGTTGTTTATTGAAGGAATAAAAGAGCCCTTGAAAGTTTTGGTGAAGGCCTATAGACTCTCTACCTTGCAAGATGCATTGAATAGAACAAGATACTTGCATGTTATTATTCCAAGGAAAAGGTTCCCTAATGTATCTAATGTTCCTACCCAATACAAGAATCAAACCACCACCCATGAAGATTTCTTCTAGAGATTTAAGGAGGGATAATGTATATAAATATGGAGATGAATTGAGGAGGAGAAAGTTATGTTTCACCTGCCAAGTACCTTGGGTTCTTGGACACAAGTGTGCTAAGGGGAGGGAAATATTTATTGAGGTTTTTTCAAAGAGTGAAGATGAGGAGGAATAATAAGAGCTTCCAGTTGATGTAGAAGTGGCATATGCAACTGCTGATGAAGAAACTTCTTCAGATATGAGCAAAATTGTTGTGTTATCAGGAGGACCTCACTTCCATACACTCATATTCAAGGGAGTGGTTCAAGGGAAAGCAATTACTGTGTTGGTGGATGTAGTAGCCACCCATAATTTCGTTGATTCATCTTTCATGATGTTTCCTCCTTGCACACACCTGGGGGTTAAGTGCAATAGAAATATTCAAGAGGCTAGGTGTATCCTTGGGGGCAAGTATCAAGTCAAGTATTGTCACTTGATCTTGACTCCTCTATTTAGGGCACAATACTAACGAAGCCAATGGGGCTGGTCCGTAAGAAAGAGTTGTCTAAGGATCATTAACTTTTAGTCATTAATGATGAAGTAAGATGTTTAGGATTTTTTGGAGTAAAATTACTGAGACAAGATTGTTTGAAGATTTAAATAAATATTCAACAACATATCATCAACACATAAGAAAATTGAAGTAAATTTGAATCAGGTAAGTGCCATTGGAATCAAAGTAAAATAATGTTGTTGAAATGAAATGTTTTGTAATATGTCTTGCTGAGTTTTAATTATTAGAATATGATTTGAGTTATAGGAAGGGGATTCTCATTATACTGAAAGTACCAAGGATATAACCAAAACATGACTAAAGTGGTTCCTCACTCAGAAAATGTGGTTTGAATCGAATTCTCTGAGAAGGTGTCCAACACTACACCAACAAGGGTGTAGCCTGACTATATCTTGAGGTCACTACTCAGTGGTTCCCTCTTCCTTTGAATAATTTTCCCATGATTTTCAACTATTGTACATCGGATCTTCGTAATGTTTTTTCGGGTAGTTTATTTTATTAATGATTATTCAGTTAATTTCTAGAATTAAGAGAGTGTCAAAAACTTCTTTTGATTTCCTAATGACCAGGAAAAGCCTGCAGAGGGAAAGAGCATACACGAGTTTAAGACAAAATGTTTACTCCAATTTGATGAAGCAAGGATGTTTGTAAAATAAAATACACTAATGAAAAAATAAACCACAACTATGGGTCACTTTCAGATTATCCATCAATAATCAGCCAAAAGCCTTTGGTTAATGGTGAGAGCATACTTTGTGGCAACGAGTCATGTATGAAAAATAAAGATGAAATCACAAAAAAAATCTAAATTGTGACAACCTTTCTAGAAGGAGGAGTGTATGCAAGTGTTTATTAGTAAAATGCAAACCATGAAGGAGACCATGAATCCCCCCAGGGGGGATGGAGTGTGGGCATTATGTATCCCACTTGATTTGTTTATTAATGTACTTTAAAAATTGATGAAATCATAATATAAAATGAATTTTTACCATTGAAAATGGATCAAAAGGCTTACACACTCTTTGGAAGAAAAGAGGAATGAAGAAGAGTAAAGAAGGAAGGATTTCAAGTGCTCTAGATGATGAAAAGTTTGATTTTCGGCAACATTTCCTTCTCCCTTTTCTCATACTTGCTAAAAAAAATGAAGGATTTATTTTAGAATCCCATGAATTGGACAAATAAACATTAGAGGAAATTTGGGGTCTAAAATGGGGCTTATAAGGAAACGCACCAACAATAAATTTTGTTAGTTGGAATTCAAGAACCAATAGAATTTCAATAAAATGAGTCAACCATAATGGTTGAATCGACATATTTGTCATAAAAGAAAACTACTTTTTTTTTCGTATTTTTGACATATCTCCCTGTGTTTTTACTCAAATTTCAGGCAGGAGAGATCGTTGGATCATTAGAGGAAATTTCAACTCAAAATGGGCCTCCTAAAAAAAATTAATAAAATAATAGTTAAAATAATAAAATAATATTTATTAATTTTGGAGGAAGAAAAGAAAAAAACTACTTTTTTGTTTGTATTTTTGACATATCTCCCTGTATTTTTACTTAAATTTCAATCGAGAGAGCTCGTTGGATGCAGAATTAAATTCTTCATCCAACGAGCTCTCCCGACCAAAATTTGAGTAAAAACACAGGGAGATATGTCGGAAAAAAAAGTAGTATTATTTATGATACCTATCCCAAATTTATATTAAAAAAGTGTTTAAGACCTATACGGTATTTCAAAATTAAAGCAATTTCATTGGCTAACACATGATGACATGGAATTTGAGTTAAAGTTAAAAGGCCCATTTTGAGTTGAAATTTCCTCTAATGGCAGAATTTAATTCCACATCCAATGAGTACCCACACTGCATACTTTTCACGGACCTCGCGACCCCAAAAACAAGAAATGCCTGAAAAAACGTGATGATGATATCATCATCACATTTTTTCAGGTATTTCTTGTTTTTGGGGTAGTGGGGTCTTTCAAAAGTATGCAGTGTGGGTACTCATTGGATGTGGAATTAAATTTCACATCCAATGAGCTCTCCCGCCCATAATTTGAGTAAAAACACAAGGAGATATGTCGAAAATACGAACAAAAAAAGTAGTTTTGTCATTCTTCCTCCAAAATTGATAACTATTATTTTATTATTTTAACTACTATTTTATTATTTTAACTATTATTTTTTCATTTTCCTTAGGAGGCCCATTTTAGACCTCAAATTTCTTCTAATGAGTACAAAAAACTTATACTACTCCAGTACTTGAAAATTGTAAAAATTTCTATGAAAACAAGTGCTTAAAGTATGAATCTAGATCTAGTTTGAGATGATACTTCAAATAAATTCTAGATATTATATATATATGCTTAACAAACTCATATTTAAATATTATACTTTTCAGATCTAAAATTTTTCAAACAAAAAGAACTAGTAACTAAGAAAGATTTGAATTTTAGAGAGAGAAGAGAGAGGTAGTCAAGCCCTAATCTTGAAAGGTATGAAGGAAAAGAATCTGTAGAAAAAAAAACATTATTTTTAAGCTGATATAATCTAACATAAAAGAAGGTTGATGAAACTAAGCTCCAAAATCCTTTCACCTAAAGAAACCTACAAAACCTAGAAAATCCCTCAAACAAGCATGGTTAATCTAGCACATTTCATGATAAAAGACAATGAGAATATTAGTACTACCGAACACTACCTATTACTCCTGAAATATTATAAAAATAAAATTTAAATTAACAAATTGACAACATAAAATGTTCATCCAAAAGGAATCTAGATCAATACTACCAAACTTGACAAAACATAAAGCCTAATTTAGTTGAATATCACCTCAAAATTTATCCAATTGCATTACCATGAGATAATGCCACAATGAGCCTATAAATCCTTCAATATTTATTCAAAAAATATCAGCAACATAATTACAATGGCCATAATTTCAATACATCCTCCCAAATGAGGAAGAAGCCTCCCTTGTATAGCAAAAATGGAGCTCAGACCCTAGGGGGGAGAATTTTCCAAGTGTGAGGTGGTTTTGGGGGTTGAAATAATGGTGGGAGGATTTTTTAATTAATGGGAGGGGAGGATTCCACTATCTTGATGTATCCCACTTGTTTTGGGAACCCCCCACCTCCTTTAACCACTCCTTCCAAGTGGTAACACAAACCCTCAATGAGAGAATGTGCCCCAATTTTGGTGAGGTGAGTTGGAGATCCTCCCTTGATGATAGGATATGATCCTCTATGCTCATTAATGCCCTAGAAAATATCATCAACAACCCTGACACCTCAAAGACAAGTATCAGAAAAACTTCCTTTGATTTAGGAATTGGATTTTCTCCAATTTTCCCATTTATTTGATCCTCTGAGTCATTTTGGAGAGAAAATCAAAATTAATAAATGAAATTACTAATTTGATTGGAAGAAGTGGGTTTAGGGGTTAAGTGGGGGATCTGGGTCCAAAAACGAGCATCCACATGACCAAATTGGCTCCCTAGGCTCAATTTTATGACCTTTTGAACTTTTACAATTAAAATATACCTTATCAATGATTTTTATTAAGAGTCTAAAAATTAAAAAATCCTATGAAAGCATTAGTGCATGTCCATGAAACTTTAGGAATATGAATAGCATGGTATAATACATATACCCTAGGATTTAATAAACTTTTAAGACATAATCACCAATTTCACCATCCTAGCTTTGGAGGATTTTGAATGAAAAACTCAAAAATTATATGTCGCTTAAAAAAGCGTCCCATCATTGACAAGGGAAAAAAAACTCAAGGATGATGACCTTGATGACCAAGTTCTAAAAAGGCCAATCCTTTTACAAAAATAAACCATCATGATATTTCATTTATTACAATTCCCCCATGGGGGTGTGAACATTGGAAAAAATGACCACAATTGTCCCTAATGAAACCATGGAAGTTCCTTAGCACTGAGTAGGAACACTGATTTGTTTCGATCCTTTTTGGATCACTTGAAAAATCCACTAAGTGAAACTTAGTGTATAACATCTATCTCCAACTGTGGATAGTGTGCTCAATCTTGTTTTCAAGCAAGGAGGGGATAAGAGAATTATAGCATCTCTAGTTTATATAATTTCTAAAAACATTTCAGCTTCACAATAAAACCTCAATAGAATAAGTTTTATGAAAATAAACAATGGTCTAAAAGTTGATTTAGTGAAAGGAACACAAAAATAAATAATGAAAGAGATTTTTATTCCTAAGTACATAAAATAAATGCATAAAGTAAATGCTCACTTTAAGGAGCTTATTTTCTTACTTTAAACAAGATAAAATAAATATCTTAGGTAAAATCAAATACCCAATGTAACCATCTAAGAATTTTATCAAATTTAAATGTGTTTGCCTTGTCTTTGGTTAATATCTAAAGCATTGAAACATCATTCAAGAAATTAAAACTTGCATGAAACTTCGAGATGGTAAGTTTCAACAGGAGATTATAATCATGGAGAAGGTCATCGAACTTCTTCCCAAACTGGAAATTCCTCTTGTAGGTTTCTTCTATCCAATATTGGATAGGAACAATGTATAAATATGTATGATGATTCAAGTCATCATATTCATCAAAAGGGATTGTCTACTGATAAATCTATGTGTAAGCCCCAAACTGCTCCAAATCATAAGGAACATCTATATGTGAAGACAATGGCTGAAAAAATATTCAATTAGTTGAACCTAATCTGACTCTTCACTACTAGCTTCTCCAAGTATTCATTATTGATACTGATATATGGCTTGTACTGATTATATGCATAAACTGCATGCTCCTCTTCCATATAAAAATTTCCCAAGACCACAAGATCCATGCTCTCTTCTTTAAAAACCACATACATAGGATCTTCAATAAAACCATCAAGAGACTCATGACTCCCTCCATTAGATATGTCATAGAAAATATTATAAACAAAACCATCAAAAGTTCCCGGTTCATTAATTTCCTCCTCAGACATGTCATAGATTGGATTTTCCATGAATGTCCAAGAATCCTCATTAACCTCTTTGTCGAACATAAGGGAGTATTCATCACTTGTATCATGCTCTAGGATATACTTTTCCTCCTCTTCATACTCGTATTCTTTAGTAAAAATGTCTTCAGGCAATAAACCTTCTAGACTATCATCATTATGTAAAGAACAAGTAGGAGTGGCGTAATGCACATTACAGTTTTCTTCATAATTTTCATTTTAAGATTCTGTAATGGATTCATCTAGAGGTAGATATGGAGCACAAATGTGATTATTAGCACTAAAATAATCATGAAAGCATTTCCAATCACCAATATTCTCCATTGGTGTGACATGAGGAGGGTCTTCAACAATATTTTCAATTAATGGCTCTTCATGCACAAACTCAAAGGGAACATTATGTATTTCTTCTTCATTATGATTTCTTGGAAATAGAACCCAATACCTATAATTTCCTATCATGATGAGACATGGTAATTTAGGGTATTCCTCATGATACTCTATCCAAGGAAAATAAGCATACAAGAACTCTTCCAAGAAAATGTCTAAATATTCTATGTCAATCTCTCCTGTATGCCATTTCCTCAAGAATATTCTAAGGAAGATTGAAAGGAAAGTGATACATTTTTTTGGAATACCATTTCGCTACCATTCACAAGCATTCCTTGTAGAGTATTGACAAACATTTCCATCATAATATCTTCATACAAAACATTGAAGTCAACCAGAATTTAAAGGAAAGATATGACATGTCAGACCCTTTCATGCTCATTTCCCAAAAATATAGGTAGATGGTTAGATATATATTCCATTATGATAATTAGGGAATCACGGGATGTTCGAGAAGTTAATGGAAGGATATTCACTAGAAATATGAGCTCTTTCCTCTTCCATATTGTTTACTCAATAGCAATAATTTGATATAATCACAGAGATGTCAAAATAACGAGCTTTAACATTTTACTGTTTTCATGGGCTCATCTAAACACAATCAATATCAACATTTTTTGTGAGAAACAAGGGTTTTATCCCTTCAATGGAGTTTCCATGTGAAAAGAAAAATATGCGTCATATCTGTTTCACAAAAAATTATATTTTTGATTTTCTTTGCAAAAAGGAAAAAAGGTTATTGGAATTGCTAGACAAAGAATAAAAGATCTACTCTAATCATTCATCAAAAAAATAAAATACAAAAAATAAAGAATAAATTCATATCCCATGAATAAAAAGATTTATCCCCAGTAATGACACCATCCGCGAGATGTAGAACAATTGGTGGCGAGGTATGGTTAAGACGCCCCCTAAGATGGAAGGTCACTTGTTCTAATCTTGTCAAATACCAAAACATCCAACCATGTTAAGGGTTGGTGTGCTCCCCTGGTGATTTTGACAGCTTAGATGCCCCTATTTCATGGTTTCTTAGCTAATGGAAACCCTGCTAGTCAAGGGGGTTCCACCACTTTGCCAAACAAAAAAAAAACACACCAAAAAGTGTTTCTGTCTTTCACACACCTGGGGGTTAAGAGCAACATAAATCTTCACGTTTCTATGTGTGTCCTTGGGGGAAAGTATCGAGTCAATTATTGTCACTTGATCTTGACTCCTCTGTTTAGGCCAAACTCATAATGAAACCAAGTGGGTTGGTCCCTAAGAAAAAGATTTCGAAGGCTCTTAAGTTTTAGTCATTAATAATGAAGTAAGTTGTTTGGAAGTTTTTGGATTAAAATTACTAAGAGAATATCATTTGCAAATTGAAGTAAATATTCAGCAACATAACATCAACACATAAGCAAATTGAAATAAATGCGAATCAGATCAGTTCCAATAGAGTCAAAGTAAAATACTTCTGTTGAAATGAAATGTTTTGCAATGTGTCTTGATATGTTTTAATTATTAGAATATGGGTTGAGTTACGGGAAGGGGATTCTCGATATATTGAAAGTATAGAGAATATGTATGGAAGATGAATAAAGTGGTTCTTTACTCAGAAACGTGGGCTGAATTGAAGTCTCTGAGAAGGCATCCAACACTACACCAACAAGGATGTATCCTGACTATATCTCAAGGTCACTACTTAGTGGTTCCTATTGTAATATCATGGGTCACAGAGGGTTACCAATAATACACATTAAAATAATACAGACATATTAGAGACAAGAGACAAGAACACAGATGTGGAATAACAGATTATATTATATGAAAAGGGTCCATACAAAAACACAGAACTGAACCGAGTTCTCATCTAGCTCAATAGCCTAATATATATGATTTACAAACAGTTACAAATAACTACTTGTTGGTTTGGTCAACCGACATGACCTTATGTGGCCGACCTAATCCCTAATTAGTCGGATAATCGAATTAGTCGGCTTACCAACTAGCTCCTCCAACATATCCTCCACAAACAAAATTGTTCTTTGTCTCGAAGAAATAGGGGAGGTACTCAAAAATACGTACCCTGTCTAAAGTAGTTATTTCTTTGTTTTACTTTTATGGGATGTGAAGTCAAGTAGTTGGTCGTTTCTATACACAGACTTCCACAATTACTTCTGCTGTCATGGCCAGCTGATGTTGGAATTCTGTCCAATTTTGCAATACTTTCTGCATGTCAATGGTTAATGTTGTAAGGCTTGATAGCGTCGACATCTTCTCTTGAATGGAAAGGTCTACTAACCTTTCCATGTCGGGACCCATAAACTGGTCTTTCTTTTATGCCATCTCTATAATTCTTTTCATCTGTGGACCGATGGTGTCTAATTTGTCCAAGCTCGGTGTCAAAACCCCAAAAATTCCGAAAAATTTAAAACTTTTAAAATAGCATATAATCTTATTAAATGCAGACATTAATTGTTTGATTAGTTTATGTTACTAGAAATGTAATTGAATGGTATTTTATTATGCTTTACTTTAAAGATGACTTTCTTGTCAGTTACTGATTATTTTCTATTTGCGACCACAAGGGGAAAATGCCATGACAGACTGGGCTTACTTAGCTTCCGAGCTAATGCAGCAGTTTTTTTCTTTCTCTTACAGATATATAGGTAATGTTATATTTAAGGTATTAGATAACAATTTGCTGCACCAATTCATTCAGTAAAAATATAAGCATGCTAGCCAGGTTTATCACGCTTTTAAAGGTAGAGCTCTTCCTGTAATCTCCTTAAGATCTTACTGATAGAATGCTGGAAATTACTAGAGAATAAGATAGCTATTTTCCTTTATAATAATAGCATTAAATATTCCTATGGAGTACTGGTCCAATGATGAGTTTACT
Organism: Pseudotsuga menziesii; assembly: GCA_001517045.1. NCBI lineage: Eukaryota > Viridiplantae > Streptophyta > Pinopsida > Pinales > Pinaceae > Pseudotsuga > Pseudotsuga menziesii. The sequence goes on along the minus strand of LPNX010414207.1, from coordinate 92,504 downwards.
GTAATGCAAATGTAGAAGTAAAATAATATTTCTTATCTAGCACAGTAAATATAACTGGGTTACCATATTCAGACCAATTCTTACTCATCTGTTGTTACTGCATCATGCCAAGTTTAAATTAGAATATGTTTTGATTTACATTTACCATTGTAAAGGATCTGGAGTTAATAATATCGATCTATATACTTTTCTTACTTTCAGTAATTACCAGGTTCACTATCTGATACATGTCTTCTCTTAACATCTAAGGAATTGCATTGATTGGAAAACTACTTCTTTTTCCATGACGACAATTGAATAAAATCTATAAGCATCTTTAGAATTAGTCCTAAATTATCATGATTAATCTCGTTTATGATTTTCCAGACTATACTATCCACAAGAATGGTTATAGTAATTTACATAAACTGCCTATCATATACTCACTTACACAATCCTTGTAAATCCTTGAATATGAAGGATAACTAAATCTAATTGTTACCATAGAAAATCTAAGACAATTAAGAGATTGTTATTATATTAGTAATAACAAGTAAAATGGACTAGAGTAACCCTACTCCAAAATTTATGAATTATATAGCTTGATTTCTACAGGTTAAAGTCATATAAAAAGAGTATGACAAGTCTTTTACCTTCAGTGAAAAACTATAGCAATTTGCAATATAGTTGTAGAATTTTAAACAACTATACCTAACATTACTCCATTAATTTATAGATTTAAAAGAAATGATATATCTCTTGTCTTCACTTGAGACTAGGTTAGATGGCAACATAGTGGTAAGTTTTATGTACAATTATAACATAACCTTATACCCATATCCTTATAACCTTTAAAATTGAAATCAAATCCTTTATGCCTAGATACTTTAACACTTAATCTTGATCAATATCTATAATGCAAAGTATTAACATATATAATGCAAAGTTTTAAAAACATTATTCTAACGTTTAAGATTGTGAATTATGTGGCAGGTAAAACATAGTATAGCGACCAAATGGAATATCCATGCCATGATTTGTTTGGAAAAACAATTGATGGGGGATCTTGTCGTAAGACTTCAGAACTTCGACCCACTCGCATGAAAAATATTAAAATGTGACGTGGTCACTCCAGAGCCATGCATTGGTGTTATAAAGCCGTTGAATCAACCCTAATTCGCCATTTCTCCCTCGCCTTCGGGCTCGGTCGCTCTGCAAACCCTCCTGGTCCAATTTTTGTTGTTGCTTCGTTTGTTAGCAGCTTGCATGCTGCTCCAGTCCTTCATATTCATCTACTGAACTGTTTGAAAGTCAAAATCTTGTTGTTGGCGGTTTTAAGGTTGTTGATAACCCTAGGGTATTCCCCTTCGGCACCACTGTCGACCCTGTCACGGCGTGGGTGCATCCTTCGACTTGATACTGTCAATGCTTCCATTGTGGAAGGCATCCTTTGCTCCTGCCATCCCGTTCCTCCTGCAACAAAGGAAGGGTTTATGCTTCCTTTGTTCGTAGTTACCAGTCTATTTACGGTGGCTGCACTTCTTTCGAACTTGCCGATAAGTTACAGTTCATTTCTTCGTTTTTCATTTCAAGTATAAAGCTTAGCCAATATATAATAAGGTTTTTTTTTAACTAA
>LPNX010414207.1:57400-90757 GCA_001517045.1 Pseudotsuga menziesii | reverse complement strand
TACCCCAAAAACAAGAAATACCTGAAAAAACGTGATGATGATGTCATCATCATGTTTTTTCAGGTATTTCTTGTTTTTGGGGTAGCGGGGTCTGTCAAAAGTATGTAGTGGGTACTCGTTGGATGCGGAATCAAATTCCGCATCCAACAAGCTCTCTCGATCGAAATTTGAGTAAAAACACAATGAGATATGTCGAAAATACGAACAAAAAAAGTAGTTTTTTTTAATGACAAATATGCCAATTCAACCATTATGGTTGACTTATTTTATTGAAATTCTATTGGTTCTTGAATTCCAACTCACAAAAACTTATTTTGGCACGTTTTCTTATAAGGCCCATTTTAGACCCCAAATTTCCTCTAATGGTTGTTCCTTCTTTTTACAGGTTCGACCTCCTCCTTGTGGAGTGGGAAACGCAAGGTTTCGACTTTTGGTTTTTCCCCGGTAAGCCTGGTCTTAAACCTGGCGTTCCTCCTTGCTGGTTTTCTTTGGGCTGTTAGTGGTTGGCTTGAGTGACTCGACTCTGAGGTTACCTCAGCTTTGTTCATACTTTGTAACTGTATGTTAAAAGAGTTTTTAACAGGTTAAACCCTACGCTATGCATGGGTGTTATGGCTTCGGTAAATATTGTAATTATTTGTTTTTCTTCTATGTTTAAGATTACTATAAAAGAAAATACTGTATAAAAAGGGCACTGGCTGTAAGCCTGCCTGTAGATGAGGTTGCGGCCTCTACCTTCTTTTTCCTTTACTGTACTCTTAAATTGTTTAGGGTTTTCACCCAGAGTTTTCCATTATGACTTAATATAAAGCCTTCATGTATCATTGAGCTTGTTTATCGCTTGCATTATTAATTTTTATGATTTGTACAGGAATGAGTTTATAACCACTTATACTGGAAATTTATGATACGGCCGTATGTGAAAACATTGTCTTAATTCTTAATATTTATTTTATTTGTAAAGACTGGACTTATAGGGTTTAACCCTAATTTTTACAGTCAAGATTAAGTTCAGTTGCTTAATCTGTCATTAAAATTATAACTGTGTTGATATTTAAGAGTTAAGTGAGTGATATTAACCTTAATGGTTAAGCTCGATGATTACTGTTTTGTTATTTCTTTTGCTTTAAAAATAAAACCATGTTATTTAACTATTGGTAAACCTTCTTTTAATACATTGTTGTGAGGGTTATATATCTTGATTTATTTATTATATAAAAGTTTTTTTTTAATTATATATATAGGGTTTGTACCCTTATACAAATAACCTAGCTGAGAATACAATTCTCTTACATTGTTTTTGGTCATGATACAAATACTGTAATTTATCTTGTTATATTTTACTCTTTCCTTCTAGTATTGTTTATTTAATTTGTATTACATAGAGTATAATTATTTTGTACATAATCCTTACTTGTTTATTCATCAAGTATAAATAAACTAGGTTAATACTTGTAATAATAAATTTTTACTTATAGTGTTACTATTATAATGTATGCATTATAGATACATTAATAGTAATACAATAACGATATTACTTCTTACTAAGGTTTCCTTTGATTATTTTAATATTGTTATTCAATGTTTGTTTAGTTTATTTATTTAGTTATAAAGCCTGTGTATTTCTACATAATACTCATTCAACATTAAATTTTATCCTCATATACATATCTATATAAATTCCTGTGTATATGACAGCATTAATTTACCATATTTGAAAATAGAATAACAGTTTTGAAATATGCTTAAACTTAGCTGAAATAAAAGAGTATACAGTAATTAATTAATTGCATTCTTAACCATAATACAGACTAATACCACTAGAATTTATCTGTAAAATTAACCAATGAAAGATTAAATCCTACTGTCAGTATTGTCCTTTTAACATTAAGGGTTAGATTCTTTTAAACTGGAAAATAACTATTATAAGACTTGAACAGCAGAAATACTTAGTCTATCTTTTCTTTATTGAAGCTAGTATTTACAGGAAGCAAGATACAATACTAGGAAGTAGTTTTTAAAACTATAAGAAATTAACTTATAAATCCCTGAAATACTTGTGGATACTGAAAGTAACTAACAAGAAACTCGGTTCAGAAGGATATTACTTCACAATACCAGGGTACTGTGCTGGAGTACGGTCTGGTGATCCTAGATGTGGAAAAACACAGTAACTATTAACAGATTTAACTACTGGTATTCTGAGATACTAACTTTACTAAACTAACTAATTCCTTAGACATATAAAATAAACATAACATACGTCCATTCATACTCAGTAAACAATAAAGAAATAAGTGACAGAACCTGTTTAAGTTGTGGACAACAACAGCAATGGGAGGCCGTTCCTCCCTACCAACTCCTGGAGAGCGCTCAGACAGCGACTTCTCAGGACCCCCGAGCTTGCTCTGGTCTCCCTGGCTGGAACTAGGTGCAGCAAAGTCAGATACCAGTATTCAAACTCAATATTAACTCAGAACTATCAGTCAGTTCTCTCAGCCCAAAAAGATGTAATAAAATCAAGTTACTGCAGCAATCCTCCTAAAACAACTTCCTTACTGTATTTCCCTCTTCCTCAATGCATTTCCTGAATAACATTCACGTAAATTAATTCTCTCTAGAAATATCTGAGCAGCCTCAGCTCTCTTCATTGAGTTCTTTTAAAAGATTGCCTAGGTCTTTGTTGGGTTAATTGTCATTTAATGAGCCACCTTCTCTGATTCCACTTTCTTGGGGAATCATGACCCCAAATATAGGGAAGTTGCCACCTGCAACTTAGGAAGTGTTTGAGGATGCTGCCACTTGTCTTTTTCCTTTCCACCTAGTTCCATCCACCAGTTTGACCAGTAACCTCTTTTAACAGCTCTCCCATGTTGTTGTCTCCATAATTTATTTATTAATAATAAAATATTCTGAATTACACTCCATTACTGCTGAGTCATCAATCCCTGCTTAGGATTAAGTTTAACATAATGTCTCATAAATATAATAAAACAATTTACATAATTTTACAAAATTGGGGTATGTGACACTCGGGATTGCCTGTTGTACCCACTGGTGTGCTTGTCACTCGAGCTTCTGCAGTTTGGCTGTTTCGAGCATGATTTGATCTTCGATGGTTCTTCTCAATGCTTATTCCATGCTCTTTAGTTTCTCTAGTGCTTGAATTTATTGTTGAGTCTGTCGGGTCTACTGGAAGACTTGCCTGTAATAAACAGGCTAGTCTTGTAGTACCCCTTCTATTATGACAGACTCCTCTATGTGATCTTGAAGCACTTTGTAAGCTTTGGAGAAAGCTGTGTGTTGCTGCATTAGTATTCTAGTTGTTTATTATTCTTTCTCTTCTCTTGTATTTTGTATCTATATATGTAGTGTCGACACCATGGTTTCAAACAACTGATAGGATTTTTCTAGTGGCTTGTCGATGTCAACCTCCATTGGTCCTAGTATCACAGATTGTGCTAGGTTTCTGCATTTTATTAGGAACTCAACTTGTTCTCTTTTAGTGTCGTTGAGCTCCTTGCATCTAGTCTGTCTTCTTTTTTTTGCTTCGATAGCCAGAGTTTCCAAAAGTTGTCCCAAATCTCCATCCTTCGTATTTGTTGCATCGACTGCAGTGGCTGACCCAAGTTGGCTAATGTGGACCATTGTCGCTTGTGATTGATGGTCCCTCTTCTTTCTCTCTCAATTCCTCTTATGCTTATATTGTTCTACTTCTTGCTGTACTTGTGCACCTGTAAGAGTTAGATTTTCCGGTGGTTGATTTTTCGGCAGTCGATTGTCTGGTTGCTGGTCTGCAATAGTTGGTGGAGATTTTGGTTGGGCCTCTAGGATGAGTTATGTAGCTGAGTGTGTATCTGGTGGATTTTGTGCAGAGGGTTCAAATACAAATGTTGCTGGTACTGATTTTTGGGCTTTAGAGCAGACCCGGGTTCTATACTTTTATCTTCGCACCAACAAACAGACCCACAGTATTGGCCCTTTTGGCAACAACCTACGAACAGGTTGCAGTCTCACCCGAAACAGCTATGGGGTGCCACAGAATCAGGTTTCTGCAAGCTAAAGAGGGATATTACTGTACCTTTATCCTTAACAAAGAATAAACATGCAACACAGAGCTTTGATATTCACTTAAATATCTTCGTAGTTTATATAAACATACAATTTCTTGCTTAACCCTTAACTGGGAATTCACAGTGAAGCTAATACTTAATTATTTATCTTACTTTAACTTATCATTCATCTACTTATCAAATGCATAAAACATAACAGGAAAATAAACAGAACCACCACAACACAAGATATACATGGTTCACCCCCAGTGTAGGGGCTACGTCCACAAAACTACATTTATATTCAACTCTTTACAAAACCACAGTTCTGATCTACGCACTTAGCTATAGATCCGTATTTCAAAATCCCTAAGCTGCGCACTTAGCTGCAGATCATTTCTTACAAACCCTAGCTGCGCACTTAGCTACATACCCTTTCTTACAAAAACCCTCTGCGCACACAGCTGCGGAGGTCGTCCACGCACACTGCTGTGACTTGAACTTAAACCCAAAAATAGATCTTAACTTCTTTGCATCACATCATCATCATACATAAGGTCTAACCTATCTCCTTTACATAATTGCCTATTTATACAAGTGCACTTTTACAAAACCACGGGCTTAAACCATGGGCACCTGAAAACCATGGGGCATTTACAAAAAGAGGGTCTTTGACCCAACCTCGACACCCCTAAGACTATTTTGACGTGCAACTCCATTTACAAGCTTCACGTGAAAACCGTGGAGTTACCAAAATTGAGGACCTTTAGGTCCGTGCCCCAACAGGCCCCTAAGACTCACCAGTGTCCCGTCCCGGGACACTCTGCTACTTATCTGGTGGCAAAATCTTGTTGGCGAAGATAGTGAATTGCTTGTTGAGTTTGTGTATGATATCTTTGGCTGCTTGCTCCTTCTCCACCATCTCCTGCAATGTTGTTGCAGATGCTTCGCTGGCCTTTTCCTGTGCGAATGCATCATACTCCTTCAAAAATTTGAGCTAGTTGTCTGCAGTATTGCTCAACTCCAAGGCCTCGTTGATAAGGGGTTGCACAGAATTTTCCAACAGTGTTGCTTTTGTTCTTCACGACTCAATTTATGCTGGAGTTCATTGCTTTGCTTTACCTTGAGCATCTTCTGCATAGGAGGCAGAGTCTTAATTTTTGCTTTCACTGCATCCAGCGTTGTTTGTCACTGCTTGATGGTTTCTTGTAGCTTTTCTACCTCTGGATTATCCTACAAGTTTTCCCAGGATTCGACACTTTCATCCAGTAGTTTTGCTGCACTGCTTACAAGATTTGAGATCTTCATTGCTGAGGCCTGAATATCTCTATGGCGTTGTTCCCTAACCTCTGGTGGACTCTTCGGAGCGATGTGAAGCTGAAGCTCCATAATCTGAGCCTCATGTTCTGGTTTCATCTTCTCTATCTGGCTCCACGACTACTGTGCATAATCTTTCAACTTGACTATCTTTCACTCTAGTTCTTCTTCAGCCTGCATGTTGAAGTCACGAAGACTTCGAAACGCCTCCTCCAACACTCGTGCTAGTGCAGCCTGCTTGCTTTCTGCTTCCCTCTTTCTCTGTTTGGCTTCTTCCAACTGTGCTATGAGGCTCTCACTCTACTTCTTGGTATTCTATAACTGCATGTGTGAGTAGCTATCTTTTTCTCTGATCTCCTTCATTAGGGCCAATTGACAAAGATGTAGCTCCGGCATAGACAACTAGGTGTAGTCTATCTCAACTGTCATACTCATCTGCGATCGAGAGGCTGCATCAGTTATTATAAGGGCTGCACTTGGTACGTGCCCTCTGTTGCTTCTGGCTGGCCACTTCCTTGTATCTAGTTGTGCGCTTATATGGTTGTGTAGCTGCAAACTCTTTCCATTTGCTGGTTACTACCTCTATAGATTTCGTCAGAGCCTGATCCAGCTCTTCCATTGTCACGACGGGCTCTTCAACGATATTTTTTCCCTTCGAAGCCTTTGCTTTCTTTCTGGGTGAAGGCTTCATAACTTCCTCTGTTTCGAGAGACTTGCGCTTGTCTGGGCGATTAGAGTCAGAGATTGTCTTAACCGATTCTTCTTCTTCTTCATTTTCTCCTCCATCACCGCTCTAGTCATCTCCGCTCTGCTGTGACTCACTTTGTTCTGTGCTTTCTTCTGGTGGGTCATCCTACCGCAGCTGACTAGGAACTTTTCCCACATCTGTCACTGGAGGAACTGGTATGGTTGGCTTGGTTCCTACGTCCTTCATCCATTCAGCCGACCACTGCTGAACTACTGTGAGGATGTCTTTCGGGCTTACCACATATGGTAACTTCCACCATTCGTGTCTATTATCTGCACGAGCCTAGATGAAGATATGATGCATGTTGGCCCTGAATTTGGCCACTTCGGTGTACTGGGAGAATAGCTCATTACTGAGCCGCGGTGTTTTCAGGATCTCATAGGAGATTCTCATGGCATAAAAGGTGAACACGTAGTTCATCATCTGCTGTGAGACTTTATCCTATGACAGCCAAACAGATGTGTACCTTGCTGTGCCAGGCATCTCCAGAGGCACATCAACAAACTGTGCCTTGATAGGTTCTTGCCATCCTACCAGTGCAATAAGTACTATCAACCATGAGTAGTGAAAGGGTCTACCTTTCTCCTATGCATCATGGACGTCTTCAAGAAATTCTCGTGCAATGTATCCTACACATTTGTAACTGTAGCCTTCGGCATAATTTGCTGCAATACTGACGATCGGGGCAAGTACTTCATTCGGTCTACACTTCCACATTAGCTTGCATGCTAGGAGATCTGCGACGAAGCGAATGTTTTGATGCCGAATTGTTGAGGTTTGATACCCTTGCTTTCCCTTTGTTAACCTGAAGTGGTCCTTCATGTGCTGCGCCAGCTTCGTGTCCTCATGCTTTGAAACAAAATCAATTCCAGGATCAGGCCCTTCCTTCGAAAAGCCTGTGATCTTGTGAATGAGTTCTCCGTCAATGGTGATTTTATGATTTCCTATCCACGGGTGCCCATCATGCACCAACGCCAATAGCTTCTTGACCACCACAGTCACCTATGTGTTGTGACCAAAGTGGGGGACATTCAACATCTTCAACAATTCAGCTTGCTCCAATCCAGCATCCCACTGTTTCACTTCCAGTAATGTCGCTCTAGTCTCCGGATAGTGGACAGAGTGCAAGTATGTCCCAGGTGCGAACTGTGGAAATTTCCCACGATCATTTGTATCATGGTATGCGTACCTCAGCCGGTCTATTTTCCCTATCATTGTTCCAACCAACTTTACACCCTGTGGTAGTGAAGGGGTGTGTAATGTGAACTTGGCTATCTGCTGAGGTGCTTGAACTCCTGGTCGAACAGGCGGAAGATATGGTGGACACTGCGATGCAATGTTCTCATCCTCACCAAAGTATTCAAAACCTTCAGGTGGGATCTCTGCTGAACCAGAGGGGTTCATCTCAGGATTCTTTGGTGTTTTCCCTGATGCTTGTTCCTTTCTTCGTTGCGTTTAGAGCGAACTTCTGCTTTAAATTTCTTCCTGGCCGATCGTGTCTGCATAGGCTGATCCAGCACTGGGGGAGTCTCTTTGCGAGGTGCAGATGTAGGTGGGGTGCTCATAAGGTTCTGCATACCCCTCTCTATGAACTCTCATAACAATTCCTAGACTTTGCGAGCAGCTGACATGGACTTAACTGTAAAACTCAAGAAAATGCATAATGCGGGAGTCGCAAGCTTAGGTGTCTTCTTATAGAATCCAATGCCAAATTCTGCAATAACTGTGCATTAAAGACACCAAATCTGGTAGATCTTGTCCAAACGGCGCTATATTTCCCAAAAATCTCATCATTACAGGCAGTTAATGCAGTTAATGTATCAACACTGCCAAATATGATTTTTTCCAATGGTCGCATTTTAAGCTTTGACACACCTTTCTTCTTCGGCACACCCACTAACTTCAGCTTCACCACAATAAGGATCTGTGACACATCTTGACACAAGCTTCGACACGAAGTCGGGCTTCGACCCATGACACGACCTTCGACACTAGCTTCATCAATGGCGAGGTTATAGAATTCTACTGCATTAGCTTCTTGTTCCTTCCAATCAGGTTGGTACTTGGCTATTTCTTTATCATCAAACACCTTAGTATGGATCACCCTAATAGCTGCATCCAAAGTAGGGAAAACTTCATTAATAGAAAATGTGAGCACAAAACTATCAGCAAAGCTAACCCAACTTACAGTACCATGGCGAAGCTCCACCTCCGCATACCAGTTTGTTGCTACATGTTCCAGAGTGTGTATAAACCTATGTACCCATTCTTCACGAGGTACATGCTTCCATGCTTCATAACACTGCTCCAAGTGTTCCTGAGGGCTAGTCTTACCATTAAATCTGCTTTGCACTTCCTGAGGTTGATCCATGTATCTCAGTCGAAGAAATTTTTGACAAGCTGTCCTACTAGGAATGTACTTTTTATGACCATTCCACCATCTAGTAGTTGTGGATCTGAACACTGAATCTAGAGTCTCCATTTTCTGTGAATATGGTACTTGCTCTGAGAATTGGAGAATAAAATCCTCTGGGTCTGTCAAGCCATCAAAGGTAGGGAAGGTTCTTATCTGTGAGCTAAGCCATCTGATAGAATCGATGATTCTTGCACATTGATTTCCATGTAGCTCATAAAGGATATTCTGCCAATTCGCTAGACCTTCGTCTGAATCAGTCATGCAGGAACTATCACACTGCCAATCCATTATACCTTTGATAGTAGGGTTAACATAGTCTTCTTCTTTAGCTATGATGTTGTAAATATGATCCAAAACATCCTGATCTTCATCTATGACTAGCTCTGTATACCTTTCTCCTTGAGAAGGGTCCAAGGGTACTATGACTCTCAAGTCTTTTCCTTCAAAAGTCATTTGTCTTTTCTTAAGGTCGATGACTACATAATTGTCTAGTGCCCATTGAATTCCTAGCAATGCTGGATAGAAGTTGCTATCATCAATTATTTCAATGACTTCAAAATCTGCTAAGGTACTGACTCCATCAATATCCACTGGTACACTAGGGAATCTTCCCAAGGGCACAATATTATGTTGATTGGATAACCTCAATTGTATAGGGGACCATTCAAGCTTAGGTTCTCCCATTTGTGCCCATGTCTGTTTAATTTAGACATTCACTTCTGATCCTAGGTATAAAATGATATCAGTCATGTCATAATCTCCTATCTGAGCATGCAATGTCATTTCTCTTCCAGTCCTTCTAACTCTATTAACAGTTTTTCCTCTATCAGAGCTTCGCTGAGGCTCGCAAGACGCGATAACTTTCTATAACTCATTCAAAGAATTATGATTCCTTAATAACTCCATACAACTCTGTAAGAATGATGTTAATGTACTTACTTGATCTGGCGAAGCTTCTTGGGACTGTTGCTAGTGTTGATGTTGTTGCGTAGTTGCTACTGATGTTGTCGGATCAGCAAAGTCTTTTTTGGCTTCCATAAATGTTCATTTTTCTCTTCCAACATCAAAGCCTGGAATTTTATCTGGGGTCTTGCAGACCCAAGCCTCGTCAAGTTGTTTTCCCTTATTCTCCATTTACGTCGTAGTTCCACTCCTTGTAATAACATTAATGGTTGGGACAGATCTTTTCTCTACAGCAATCATCTGAATATTCTGAGTAGGAGGGCCATTTCTTTCTTGGATATTGGCTATCAACTGTGGGCATTGCTCAATCACATGATCGACTGCTCTGCAATATCGACATGTCGTAGTTGGGTTCTGATAGTCTCTAGCTAAATGGCCTACCTGATTACAGTTATAGCAAACAATCTGGCCTCGTCCTCTTCTAGGCATACCACCACAACCATGACCTCTGAAACTGCCTCGACCTTATGTATCACCATGGTAGCCATATCCATCATTGCCTTGTGCATCGTTTTGTACCCTATAAGCATCATAGGTTCGCTCTCTCATGAGATCAAAGCTGCGACATTCATCTTCATTGTGTCTAATTGACTTACAGAACTTGTAGTAAGGATTCTTAGGTACTTGAACATATCTCTGCAGTAGATAGCAGTCTTCAGGTCGATGCTGGCCAGTTGTTTGACAGATCTCACAGTATAGAACATTAGGGTTAAATGGGTTCGGTGCATCAGTATTCAAATAATTTCTTACGGCAGGACACTGGTCTTTGTCATGACCTTCTATCTTACATCGTGTACACCAAACCTATTCATGAATAGATTTTTCTTTTTTCATGTCGCGGAGCTCCAACGCCATTTATGCTAACTGTGCCTATATCTGGGATATCTCAGAATTATCTCTGACAGAAGTTGTTTCAAGTTTCATGGCAATTTCCAGTGCCTCTTGCTGATTAGCAACCTTCTATTGCATAAGTGGGGTCCTGATATGAGGTAACAGTGCTGCAATGAACCATTCTTTATGTTGCACTGGTCCAATAGTGAAACTGACTTGTTCCAATAGAACCTTGAACCTCTTATCAAAGTCCCACACTGATTCACCGCGCTTCTCCTTAATTTCTTTCAGTTCAGTTATACACTGTGACTCTGATTTAGGCTTCTTGAATTCTTTGATCATTGTTGTTTTAATATCAGCCAAGACATGGTTCTGAGTACTAGAAAATTCATAAACCAGGTCAAAGATCGATCTCTGAAAGAGGTGACCAGCTGCGCTCTTCTGGTATTTTGATCCATAATGTTCTTAGTAGTCCAAATAGCTTCGTATAAGAACCAAAACTGCTCTGGATCCTCTGATCCAGTTCCTTTAAAGACTGGGAGCTTGATATCATCATTCACATGGGCCATAGTGGATCAAGGGGGGGGAGGAGGGGGAAGACAAGTAATAGGAGGAAGGGAACTTTCTGAGGTAGATTGACCTACAACAGGACTATTCGGGCTAGGGTTACTTTTAGACTGCGACGGGTTCTCAGGGATAATAGATCTTTGCTGTGGAGTTATAGGAGGGTTTCTAACAAAAAGGCTTTCTTCAGATTCAGAGTCTTCTGGACTTAATGAGGTATAATCAGTATTCTGGTCTAGGGTATAGGATCCAAAAGGTCTCTGGTATCTTTTACCATTGCGAAGAACACCAATTTGCTCGTCAAAGTCACTTTTGCTTCCAAACATAGGTTAGTAGCAATAAATCTAGCAACATGACTAGATCAGCAATATGCCTTTCTTAGCCAATAGAATTTTAATTTTCAAACTAAATGAATTTAAGTACTTACCCCTTGGTCCTTTGAAAAAATGTCTTTCGACTTTGCTGAAAGAAGTATGTTTGTCGAGGGCAAACTCCACCACAAATGCTTCGAGGGTTCCCGTCATCCAGAAATCAACAGCTTGTGATACCGTGTTGTTCACACCTTTCAACAGCTTAATTCTTTCGGGAGTCCAGTCAGGAAACTGAACTTCTTTGAAGTTTTTCTTTCTTTTTTTCAACCTGGATAACCACTGGTGCAATTCTATGTGGATACTACCAAAGAAAATTTCATAAATATCAGTAAAAACGTACCTTTGCAAAAAGTCGTCTGAGCTACGACGAGGATCCTTATTTTCTTGTTCACCAAATTTTAGAAGGGTATCTTCAATCCAGTCACTAATTTCTTTTACTGAGGGCCTCCAAAACATATCCCTCTAGGTACGACGTAGATCCCTCTAAGCAGATCTTGGTTCAACTGGCAATGGAACGAATTTGTTGGGATTTAGGGCAGACCCGGGTTCTATACTTTTATCTTTGCACCAACAAATAGACCCACAATGTTGGCCCTTTCAGCAACAACCTACGAATAGGTTGCAGTCTCACTTGAAACAGCTATGGGATGCCATAGAATCAAGTTTCTGCAGGCAAAAGAGGGATATTACTGTACCTTTAGCCTTAACAAAGAATAAACATGCAACACAGAGCTTCGATATTCACTTAAATAGCTTCGCAGTTTATATAAACATACAATTTCTTGCTTAACCGTTAACTGGGAATTCACAGCAAAGCTAATACTTAATTATTTATCTTACTTTAACTTATCATTCATCTACTTATCAAATGCATAAAACATAATAGGAAAATAAACAGAACCACCACAACACAAGATATACATGGTTCACCCCCAGTTTAGGGGCTACGTCCACAGAACTGCGTTTATATTCAACTCTTTACAAAATCATAGTTCTGATTTGCGCACTCAGCTGCATATCTATCCTTCAAAATCCCTAAGCTGAGCACTTAGCTACAGATCCTTTCTTACAAACCCTAGCTGTGCACTTAGCTACAGACCCTTTCTTACAAAAACCCTCTGTGCACATAGCTGCAGAGGTCATCCACGCACACAGCTGGGACTTGACCTTAAACCCAAAAATAGATCTTAACTTCTTCGCATCACATCATCATCATACATAAGGTCTAACCTATCTCCTTTACATAAGTGCCTATTTATACAAGTGCACTTTTACAAAACCATGGGCTTAAACCATGGACACCCAAAAACCATGGGGCATTTACAAAAAGAGGGGCTTTGACCCAACCCCGACACCCCTAAGACTGTTTTGACGCGCAACTCTGCTTACAATATTTGTGCAAAAACTACGGAGTTACCAAAATTGAGGACCTTTAGGTCTGCGCCCCAACACTGATGGTTGCAGTAAAGGTTGTTCAGGTGCAGATGGTTCGGTTGCAGGTTTTGGGTTAGGGGGTGGTGGTGGTGATGGTGAATGGTTGGGTGTGATTAGTGTGGTGGGGATGTGGTTAGGTGTCGGGTCCTCAATTTGTGGGGGTGAACCCTCCAGGATGTTGGAGAATAGGTCATCGATTTCTTGGTTGATTTCTTCCATGTTCTCTTCTTCCCCATTTCTGGCTGGTTCATTGGCTGGTGGAGGAGGTGCGATGTCGGTTGGGGTGAAGGATGAGATTTGGCTTGTGACAACTTGACCTGTCTTGTCAAGGTTCCTCACAAATGTTGATTTCAAAAATCCGATAGACCTCGGCTTCTGGGGTATTTGGCCAGGTTGTGAAGGAACAAGCTGTCTTGATCCACCAGCTTCAAATAGAGAAAACTTGGTGGCGATATTCTATATAGAGGTAAGTAACTCAGGAAGTTTTTCAATGTATGCTTAGAAGTATCTGTTTTGGTCGAACCTCTACTTCATGGTTTTTGGCATAGCATTTTTGCATATGTCGACTGGGCTTAAGGAGGGAAGCTTTGGAATTTCTTCCTGTGTGATTTGGGTCAGAGACAAGGATGGAGGTGTAGATACTAAGTCAAAAATATTCTCGGTCGTCGATGTGTGTGTACTTTTTTCCTTCTTCGGCTGACCTTGTCATGCTCCTGCTTCGACAAATTTTTTGAACTATGTCTCAACCGGAACTTTGTTTGCTACATTGTCTTTGATGATGTCAACATCGATAGCTAACAGTTCCTATTCATCATCTAAGTTTGAAAAGATCAGCTTGCGCTTCCCCTTCCCTTTTGTCTCAGTTTCTTTCTTCCTTATTGTTGTGATATCCTTTGCTAGTTTTTTTATTTTTTCTTTGGTTATTTCGTACTCAGGGTTGTTGGACTCAATATCTCCCAATTCGTCCCCTTCCTCCTATTGTTGTGTTGGGCTGGCATTTTTCTCAACTAGAATGGCTACCTATTGTTTTGTCTATGTGCCTTTCCTTCAGGCTGTCAGAGGTATGATTGTGATTTGCAGTCGGTTGGTGTCCTCTGCTGGTGTTTCCTTCGACATGAAGGTGCTGATGTGTAGTCAGAGTTCGTAATATTGTTCCTTTTCTTGGTCTGTTATTGGTTCTTCTATCGCTAGGGTTGCTTCCTTGGATTTTGCTGGTATCGACAGTTTTTTGCCAGACTGTCGATCTAGCTCACAGAAGATCTCTTTAACTGCTGGATAGTAGTCGAGAGTCTCTACTTTTTCCTTAGTGCCCTGCATATACCAAACTGTAGTATGGTCAAGTTCCAGCTGTATGTACACAGTTTTTGGCAGACTTCATCAGATGTTCTGGGGAACCCTTCATCTGGTCATCTGAAGTTTGATTTGTTGGAACCAGTTCTCCAATAGTACTTTGCCATTTTCCAAATCCTTCAGTGTTCCAGTCTGGGAAAATGGTTTGAACCTCCACATATTGAATTTTGTAGGTTCTTGGAACTGCTTCTCCTCGACTGGGAACAAGTAGTACATTACTATCAATATTATCAGGGACGGGAACCTTATTCCCTCCCAACTCCTGGAATTTATCACAGATGCCTTTGAGCATGTCAGTGACATACTCAGCCCATCTATAGAATTTTCCTGTGTCGACAATCATATCTACTGCCTCTAGCAAATCCAATTTTAGGTCGCTTCCCCGACTTGTGGGTGTAAGCCCTATTGCTATGATTTTAGCCACAATTTGTGGCGTTTGGGCTTGTATCTGGCTAATCATTAGCCCTTTCAATTTCTTGCTCAATGGTGTTCCAGTTAGTCGCTTCACTAGCCCTTCTTTTATGCCAACTAGTATGGGGTCACCTTGGTTGGATAGACTAGTCAATT
Organism: Pseudotsuga menziesii; assembly: GCA_001517045.1. Classification (NCBI taxonomy): domain Eukaryota; kingdom Viridiplantae; phylum Streptophyta; class Pinopsida; order Pinales; family Pinaceae; genus Pseudotsuga; species Pseudotsuga menziesii. Next base: position 76,144 of record LPNX010414207.1, on the reverse strand, counting down.
TATATATCACTTCGCTAGAGATCTCGACTCACCTATCGAAGTGGAATCTGTCATTGTGGTATCGGCTTATAATGAATTTTATTTCCATTTCTTTTGTACCTCCAAAACTTTCCATGAATGGTGTGTTCATGTAGTTCATGATAGAACTACAGTTTACCTTCTCTGCTGCTTGGGTTGGTTTCTTGTCGACATAGGCCCATTTCTTGATCTCAACCCATGTTTTCTCCCATGAGGTCTCTTGGACCTTGGTGTTCTTTATGTCTCTTAACCTCCTCATTAATGGGATTTCAGCAGATTGTAGTTCCTTAGTATTTGCTGTGGCTCTGGTTTGTTTTGGTGCCATTTTGTTGGTTCTCTATTCGACTTTACTTATGGATTCTTGGTTCTAAGTTTTCTGTTTGTTAAATTGCTCTCTCTATTCAAAATACTATAAATGATCCTTTTCTAGTCTGGTATTTATAGGTGATGCATTTGACGTTTCTATTGATGGGTGTATTAATGGTGGAAGTGATGGTCCAACGCGGTCACTTGAGTTTGCATTAATAGTGATTTGATTTTGGCACTCGTATTCATGAAGGCATGATGTGACCTTCGGGGTTGTTGGTTGATGTTGATCATGTGATCGATCGATGGTGGTATGTCGATGGATGTGATGTGGGCTGTCGAAGCGTTGATTTCCTGTCATCCTGGTTTATGGGTGTTGGTTATGTTTTGTTTATTTTATATTTTTCTTTTCATATTTTTATAGTTTTTGTCTAACCATTATGGTTGTTATATGTCTTTTTTTTTAAACTTGTTTTGATTTTTGTACCGCTTTAGTCAAGCACCATTAACAAGTTTCCAAAATACTATGCCTTGTAATGTTCTTAGTCAGACTAATCCATTGGCATGAATCTCTTCGACAACATAGGGTCCCATCCATTCTATATGTAGCTTTTTTGGTTTTCCTTTTACTCGACTGTTGTATAGTAGGGCAAAGTCCCCTACCGATAGGTTTTTGTTTTTGATATTACGATTGTGCCATGCCTTCTGTTGTTGTTTTTGAATTCCTTGATGTTGTAAAGCGATCAGTCGATGTTCTTCAAGCTTTCTTAATTGCATCAGTTAGTCCTTCCTTCCCTGTTCAACATCGACATGTAAAATTTATGCTATAATAGGTGTTTTTTGTCGAAAATGTAGTGGAACAACTGCTTCTTGTCCATATACTAGTTGGAACAATGTTTGGTCTGTCGAATGCTTATAGGATGTTTTGTAAGCCCATAGTACTGCAGGTATCTTCTCATCCCAGTCATCTTTTTCGGTGTTATAGATTTTTGTAAGGCCTTTTGTTAATGTTTTGTTGAATGCCTCAATTGCTCCATTCGACTGAGGGTGCTAAGCCGTGCTACATTGGTGGTCAATTTGGAACTGATATGTTAGTGATTTAATGGTTTTATTAATAAATTCTGACCCTTAGTCACTGATTAGGGTTATTGGACATCCAAATCTGGTAATGATATTTTCATAGATAAATTTAGCATCTATCTCACTGAAACATGTGTCATCTGGTTCTGCTTCTTCCCACTTGGTTAAATACTCTACTATAGTTATTATGTACCTTGCACCTGTTCTTTTTGATGGTATGGGGAATGGCCCTATGAATTTGATGGCACAAACTTCAAATGTCAAACTTGAGTTTATCTATATTAAGGGAATTTCTATACTAGGTAGAGGTCGACCCAGTTGTTGACATCTGTCACATTGGCTCACAAACTTTTTTATAGTCTTTGTGAAGTGTCGGCCACCATAACCCTGACTGTTGGATTTTCTTAGTAGTTGCGTATGCTTGAAAATGTCCTTCCACCGGTCCATAATGTGCTTCATACATAATATTATTTATTTCATGTTCTAGTACACATCTTTTGAGGATGTTGTCTAAGCCCATTTTATATAAGAATCCATTTATGAGGTTATATGGTGCAGCTTTCATTGCTAAGATTTGTTTATTCTTCATGCTCATGCCTTCTGGTGCTTGTCCATATTCTAAGAATTGAGCTATTTCCTCTAATTCTGTTGGGACTGCTTCTATTCAAAATAAATGTGCATCTAGCAGGTCGTCTTCAACTTTTGTCAGTTCCTCTCCTGTGTTGATTCATGATAAGTGGTCGAGATCGGCATTTAACTTTCTTAGTTTGACAACAACTTCGAATTTAAATTCTTGGAATAGAAGTAGCCATCAACAAATTCTCCCATGATGTAAGGCTTTATTTAAAAGGTATTTTAATGCTTGGTGGTCAGTATAAAAGATAAATGGATTGGATAGTAGGTAATGTCGATACTTCTGTAGTGCAAAAACCATTCCTAATGCTTCTCTCTATGTTGTCGAGTAGTTTCTTTCTACTTTATTTAATTTTTTGCTACTATAAACTATAGGGTAGTCCATTCCATTTTCCCTTGGTTGAGTTAGGATTGCTCCTATTGCTAGACCTAATGTGTCTATGTGTACAAGGAATTTGGTCGACCAGTTTGGAAATATTAGAAATGGGTGCTTCAACTAGCTTCCTTTTTAGTGTTTCAAATGATATGTTTCATTCCTCTGTCCAGTCGAAATCTTGATCTTCTCTTAACGGTTATTGTAGTGGAAAAGTCATATTTAAATAGTATCTTATGAATTTCCTGTAATATCTTGTATGTACAAGTAGTACACTAACTTGTTTTGGGTTCACCAGTGGTTTTAAGTTGAGGATAATTTTTATTTTTACGAAGTCGACCTTGATGCCTTCTTTGCAGATCATGTGTCCTAATAGTATCCCTATATGGGTAAGAAATATGCTTTTCTTGATGTTCAGAGCTAGCTGGATTTGTCACCATCGTTCCAACATGAGCCTTAGCCATTTGCAGTGATCTTTCAACATAGAGTATATTGTCCAATCATCGAAATATACTACCATTGTTTTGTAAATATAATCTTGAAATGTTTTGACCACAATTCTTGAAAATACTACAGGTGTGTTTTTTAATCCAAAAGGCATAATCCTGTAAGCAAATGAGCCAAATTCACATACGAATGTTGTCTTTTTCTGATCTTCTTTGTCTATTGGTACTTGGTTATAACCTAAGAATCCATCTATAAACGAGTAGCATTCATGTCCCGCGACCTCATTTAAGATTTCATGTACATAAGGTGTTGGAAATGGGTCTGTTAATGTAACTTTATTTAGGTCTCTGAAGTTGAAACAGATCCTTAGCTTGGTTGGATCATGTTTCTTTGGTTGAACAACCATTGGACTTGCCCATTCTGATTGGTCAATAGGGTAGATAATTCCTCCTGCAAGCATATTGTCAATCTCTTTCTTGACTATCTCTTTCTATTTATGAGTTACTTTATATGGTCTTTTCTTTACAGGTCGGACATCAGGTTTAATGTCGATCTTCATTTCACCCATTTCTTGGACTAGACCTTTGAGATCTTTCTATTCTCTAGAAAATACATCCTAGAATTCTTTTAGTAAGTTTACTATTTCTGTTTGTTTGTTCTTCACTCTAGTAGTCTCCAATTTTTTCCATTTTTGGTCGATCATCACTTGAGATGTCGAATTCTTTAGTTTTCACTTTAGCATATAACCATTCTTGTGCTTTGGCTTCATTGATTGGTCAGATCTCTTCTTTAAACTATGAAAATGTGGCAGGAAAGTCTGCTACAGTCATTCGGTCGGTGTCTTCGACTGTCTCGACTTTGAGCATTGTGTGAATTGGTTTTGTCGTTTTTGAATGGTATGATTTCCATCAAAATCTTTTCCCTTCTGGATTTTCATTTTCCATTTGCAGCCTTGTCAATTGTGGTGTTCTCTTGGTTTGTATGTTATTGCAGTTTATTGTCGGTTAGCCATGGTTTAGGGTTTTGTTCTCGGTCGGTTCTGTAAATGCCTTGATTTTTTTTGCAGTTTTGACTAACTTTCCATCCCATGGTATAAAGTTGAAGTCTTTGATAAAATTCTCTCTTAGTTCATGCCATAGGAATGTTTCACCCCCAGCTTCTTCGATTTTGTACCATTTATTTGGTAAGTCGGATAGCGTTAATGGAAATAGGTGTGGCCATGTACCTTCATCCGTATACCCAAGTCTTTTCCATTCCTTTTCACATATTCTTATGTGGTCTTCTGGATTCTTCCCTTGGATGAACATAGGTATTTGGGCTTGATTGGTTAAATTTTTTCAATTGAATCTTTCTATAAAGTAGGTTGAAGTTGTTGTCCATGTCTGTAATATTGATTGATGGGCATCCCACCATCTAGCAGCTTGTCCTGTGAAGGTTTCCACTAAGCTTTGTAGTTGGCCATGTTCACCAATTTTTCTAGATACTTGTTCTATATGCATGACTGGTGATTCTCTTTCTTTGTACCTTGGGATTTGTGTAATACTTACATTTGCTAGTTTTAGGGTAGGATATTCCCTGTATTTTTTTTCAAATATTTTTGGGATAATGGACACCAAGAAACACTGTTGGACTGGTTTCTTCTATACTTTTTGAATGGTCTAGCAACCTCTTGCTTATGTTTCGTAGTTCTCAACTTCTCAGTCATATAATTCTGTGTCTGAATTGTATCCTACTGAATCTTGATTGCCTAAGTGAAGTTCACCATAAACATTGGGTTCTATGTAGTATTCATTGTTTTGTATCTGATATAATTGTCGGATGTTGACTTCTTCATCAATAGGCTCGATCCAAGGTTCTCCTTGGGATGGATGAATGGGTACTATGAATTTTTGTCCATTCCATTTTAGTTTTATCCTTTCCTTGTCTAAGGATATCAATGCTTTCATTTTTATTCCCCAAGGTCGACCTACTAACATTTGGAAGGAACTGGATCCTTCCTTAGGGTCAAAAATATCAAAGTCGACTTTGGTCGATATTCCTTTTATGGTTGTGTCAACATTTCTCCAAAATTTGATAGGTTAAATCAGACCTTGGTCGGCTAATTTTAGGTATATTCCTGACTCATATAGTCGAGTTCTACCCAATTGTTCCCATGGTATCCTTCAATTTCTAGGTCGACAAGTGGGTCAGCATCACTTTTTTCCTTCTGGTTTAGACTGCAGATATTTTTTGCTTGTTTTTCTGTATTATTGTTGCGTTTTATTTTATACAATATGTTAATGAATTAAGACACCATTTTATTAGTTTGCAGTAAATGTATTAGTTCTTTAACTATGCTTTGTCGATTATCATCAACTTCTTCTTATCGAGCAAATTCTTTAAATATGTTCATTGCGTCTTTATATGGTTGTTTTTGTTTAGCTGGGTTAGGATAATCATTGTTTTCTTTTACTTTTCTTACTCAAGGATTCTCACTCCCAATTTTTGTCCCTTGTCGGGTTACTAAATTTAGATTCCTTTTATTGATTATATCATGTTTTTGCACGCATGACAATACATTAACATTTTTCTTTTTATTTATTTTATCAAGCATAGTAGGGAAATCCTCTAATGAGTAATCCCCTACTCCACAACTAGTACAGAATTTTAAGTCAGTTCTGTCCTTGTATGGACAATATGCATATTGGTGACCTTCTTTGTAGCATGTGAAACATTGGATGGGCCGACATGGTTGGTTGTCGTGATTCCCAAAGAATGGACCTTGACCTCCATATTCTCCACATCGGTTGTCGAATCGGCGGTCATATCAACAACCTTTGTACCTTTGATTATTATGTTTGTGTTGAGCATTGTTTCGCTGATCATTGTTCTACACAACTGCGTTTGTCTGGTAGACTACCTGGTAGTTTTGTCAATTTTTTAATTTTAGGTGGAAGTCGACCGTGGCATGAATTTTTACTTCACAGATAGCACACCAGGACGCCTTACCACTTTTCATGTTGTACGGGTTTTTTTTTTTTCTGTGTTCTCCATGTTCTTGGAAGATGTCACAAAAACACTTTGTTTGCACAAATCAAATGTCCTATCGATAGTTATATTTTAAATGTCCAGTCATTGAGCATTTCATTCACCAGAAATCCTAACTCTTAAGGTTTAGATCTTCTAATGATTTCTGCATGATTTCGAGTTGTTCTTCCAGTCTAGTATCCATGGGATATGCTAGGAAGTCTTCGTCCATCTCTACTTGTAGGGATTTAGGAAGTGCATATTTGTATGTTTTGAATGTCTCCAGGCTTATGTGCCGCCAAATTTTCTATGATAGACCTACAAGGAGCCAATGAATTAATAGTTGCTCATCAATTACATAATCCAATTGGATAAGGAGGTCTTTCTAGCATTTGTCATAGTCAGGAACAGATTCTGCTAGCTTTTGTGATGTTGTTTTCAATTTTTTAGCTACCAGATGTTTTGCATCTAGAGTTTCAAAAAATGAAAAAAATTTATGCTTTAATTTCTGCTTTGGATGCTTGAGGGGTTATTTCGGTAAAGGTCATGTACCATGTTAGTGCTCTCTTCCTCAAGGCACTAGTGAATAGTGCCATCTCTCTATCTTCATCTGTGACCTGGTTTGCCTCCCATGTCGACTTACAGATGAACCAATGTCATCTAGGATATTTTTCGCCCTCATATAGAGGGATATGCGCTGACCTGTGACCCATGTCGGATTTGTTGTTGATATATTCTTTAGTAGGTGGCGACGGTGGGGGTGGTGGTGGGGGTAGTGGGATGTTTTGCTTATTTATTTATGTAGAACTGTTGTTGATGGAACTCTCATTCCCATTGGTTGTTTTGTTTGTCATTTATTCTCTGACAAGAAGTTGATCAGGGTCGACTTCTTCTGTCGATGTCCAACTGCAATTATTTGTCTGTAGGTCTGATTTTTCTATATTCTCCAAAGTTGTATTTGGCAGGGGAGTGCTCCTTCATGTGTTGGGTAAAGTAAGTGGATACTTCAGTTGGAAGGGTACGCCTGAAGCGTGACCCAATTTCTTTCTTTCGGTTGATGGATTACTAAATTTATATCATCATTTACTTCGTCGTCTAGTCGGCTCCATATACCAAACTCACCAACTCTTAGTCTTAAATCTTCTTCGATAATGGATTTCATTCTGGTACTCAGATTCGTTGGAGATATAGGTCTTACCTCTTGGGGAACTTCTATTTAGAGAGCTTCTCACTACTCTATCCACAAGTCTTCTTCCATGGGTGATGCCTCTTCATCCATGCCTTCTTCCTGTCGGTCATGACCCAACTCTAGTGGGTTTCTTTCTTGGTCTGTCACCCTAGTACTCATTCCTCTTTGCAGTGCTATAGCTCTTTCTCTTCTTTCTTCCCTTCTTTTCATCCTCTTATCTCTCTCTGTATTTTATATAAATCTGTCGTACCTTTATTGGTCACTGTCTGTTCGATTTCGTTCTTAGGTTGACTTTCCATCACTAGTGGTGGTATCTCTTGTTGGTCAACTAGAATCCTGTTCACTTTACCTCGACATATGACCAGCTACCCCCCCATGACCTACCCGACAATTTAGAAAGCTCAAATAGTTCTGTTTACTTGCTTAGGATATATTCCCACTTCCTTTGTTTCTCCACCCAGTTAGAATTTTGTGGCAGTTCGCGTAGCGATGGACGAGGTTCGACGATATGACCCACTCCTTTTTTCTATTAGGAATTTGAACAGCAAGGTTGGTAAGGAGAATAGGAATTGCTCAGTAAGGTTTGTATAGTATTTCTTCTGAATGGTTTCTACCGAATTTCTTTCTTTTATATCTTCCTCCTCGCAGAATTCATTGATGATCTTTTCAAACCACTCCGACAAGTTTGTTCTTCCCCCTCGAATCAATTTCTCTAGCAGCTGTTGGTCTTTAGTCACTTCCAAATTTTTCATCCAGAAGTTTATTCAAAAGCCGAGGTACTAATTCTACAAAATCGTTAATTTGTTTCTCCGCGCGTAATTCTGCAAGTAATTTGCTATCTTACGCTCCCACCAGTATTTAATCTCCTGTTTTGATATCATCTGCTTGTATTCATCTCAATTATGTACTACTGGTAATGGAACCAAGTTGTAATCTCACGGATCATAGAGGGTTACCAATAATAAACATTAAAATCATACAGACATATCAAAGACAAGAGACAAGAACACAGAAGTGGAATAACAGATTATATTATATGAATAGGGTCCATACAAAAACACAGAACTGAACCGATTTCCCATCTGGCTCAACAGCCTAATATATATGATTTACAAACATTTACAAATAACTACCTGTCGGTTCAGTCAACCGACATGACTTTATGTGGCCAACCTAATCTCTAATTAGTCGGCTGATTGACTTAGTCAGCTTATTGACTAGCTCCTCCAACAGTTCCTGTTTCATTTGAAGAATTTGCCAACGATTGTCAACTATCTTATGCTGGATCTTCATAATGTATTTTTAGGTAGTTTATTTTATTAATGAATTATTAAATAAATGTGTAGAATTAAGAGAGTGTTGAAAACCGCTTTTGATTTTCTAACGACTAGGAAAATCCCATAGAGGGAAAGAACATACACAAGTTTAATACAAGATGTTTATTCCAATTTGATGAAGAAAATATGTTTGTAAAGTAAATACACTAATGATAAATTAAACTCCTACTATGTGTCACTTTCTGATCATGCACCAATAATCGTCCAAAATACTTTGGTTGGTGGCGAGAGCATACTTCATGGCAACGAGTAGGGTATGAAAATTAAAGACAAAATCAAAGAAAAAAACTAAACTATACAACCTTTCTAGAAGGTGGAGTGTGTGCAAGTGTTTATTAGTAAAATCCAAACCATGAAGAAGATTGTGAATCCCCCCAAGGGGGATGGAATGTGGGCGATGTGTAGCGCACTTGCTTTCTTTATTGATGGAATTTACAAATTGATGAAATCAGAAAATACAATCCTTTTTGACCCTTGAAAATGAATCAAATGGAGTACACACTCTTTAGAATAAAAGATGAATGAAGAAGAGGGAAGAAGGAAGGATTTCAGGTGCTCCAGGTGATGAAATTTTTTATTTTCAGCATCGTTTCCTTCTCCTTTTTCTCAGAGCTATTGGACATTGGGTTCAGCACTCCCCGTGAGTTTCATGACATGGACTAACCTCTTCTTACGATCCTAACTCTAGCAATTGTGGCGAAGATTAACACTTGCAATTTTTGGTCTTAGTAAGGGAAATTGTGAGTTCAACAATTGGTATCAGAGACATAGGTCAAGGGTTTAAAACTCACCAGCTCATGCTTGGGGGGGGGGTTGAACATTGGGTTTAGTGCTCCCGTGATTTTCATGACATGGACTAACTGCCTCCCAAGATCCTAACTCTGGTGATTGTTGCAGAGATTAACACCTGGAGGTTTTGGTCTAAAGGAAATCATGAGTCAATAATAAAAAACCAGTGATCAATTTATTTTACAATCCCATGAATTGATCAAATAAAAGTACAAAAAACTTATACTACTCAAGTACTTGAAAACTTGTAAAATTTTCTATGAAAACAAGTAGTTAATATATGAATCTAGATCTAGTTTGAGATGATACTTCAAATAACTTCTAGATATTATATATATATTCTTAACAAACTCATATTTGAATATCATACTTTTCATATGTAAAATTTGTCAAACACAAAGAACCAGTAACCAAGAAAGATTTGAATTTTAGAGAGAGAAAAGAGAGGTCCTCAAGCCCCGATCTTGAAAGGTATGAAGGAGATAATCATATGTAGAAAAAAACACATTATATTTCAGCTGATATAATGTAATAGAAAACAATGTGGATGCAACTGATCTCTAAAATCCTTTCACCTAAAGCTACCTGCAAAAACTAGAAATTCTTTCAAATAAGCATGGTTAATCTAGTACATTTCATCATAAAATACAAGGAGAATATTAGTACAACTGAATACAACCTATTACACCTAAAATATTATACAAATAAAACATAAATTAACAAATTTACAACAGCAATTTTTCTTCCAAAAGGAAGCTAGATCAACACTACCAAACTTGACAAAAAAGAAAGCCCCAGTTTAGCTGAATATCACCTTAGAAATTAGCTAATTGCATAACCATGAGACAATGCAACAATGAGTCTCCAAATCCTTCAATATTTATTAAAAAAATATCAGCAACTTAATTATAATGGGAAGAGGTTCAATACATCCTCCCAAATGAGGAAGAAAGCCTCTCTTTTATAGCAAAAATGGAGCTCAAACCCCAAGGGGGAGAGTTTACCAAGTGTGAGGTGATTTTGGGGGATGAGATAATGGTGGTAGGATGTTTGAATTCATGGTAGGATAGGCTTACACCTATATTTAGGTATCCCACTTGGTTTGGGAAGCCTCCGCGTCCTCTAACCACTCCTTCCAAGTGGAAACACAAACCCTAAGTGAGAGAATGTGACCCTCTTTCATGGAGGTGAGTTGGAGCTCCTCCCTTGAGGATAGGAGATGATCCTATATGCTCATTAATTCCTTAGAAAATATCCTCAACAACCCTGACACCCCAGATACAATTCTCATACAACCTACCTTTGATTTAGGAATTGGATTTTCTCCAATTTTCCCATTTATTTGACCCTCTTAGTCATTTTGGAGAGAAAATCAAAATTAATAAATGTAAATTACCAATTTGAATCTCAAAAGTAGTTTTAGTGGTTAAGTGGGGACTCAAGTTCAAAAACGAACATCCTTTTGACCAAATTGGCTCCCTAGGCCCAATTTTATGACCTTTTGAACTTTTGATTTAAAATACACATTATCGATGATTTTATTAAAAGTCTAAAAAATAAAAAAATCCTATTAAAGACTTACTGCATGTCCATGAAGCTTTAGGACTATTACTATCATGGTATAATACATAGACCCTAATGTTTAATAACCTTTTAAGACATAATCACCAATTTCACCACCCCATCTTTGGAGGATTTTGAGTGAAAAACTCAAAAATTATCTCTCTTAAAAAAGTATCACATCATTGATGAGTTAAAAGACAATCGAGGATGGTGATGTTTATGACCAATTCCTAAGAATGCCAATGCTTTTACAAAAAGAAACCATCATGCTATTTCATTTATTCTAATTCCCCCAAGGGGGTGTGAACATGTGAAAAAGGGACCACAATTGTAGCTGATGAAACCATGGAATTTCCTAAGAACTGACTAAGAACAATGATTTGTTCCAATCCTTGGTGGATCACTTTAAAAACACCCTAAGTGAAACTTAGTGGACAACAAGTGAAAAAGATAAATCTACCTACTGAGAAGTTCTAAGGATTCACTATCATAATTCTAGGTAATCCTTCTATGGAGTGTTCTAAATGGATTCCTAAGTTGCAAGTCACGATAGGGGATTACATGTGATTGATATATTTTATGCAGTGAATGTTGTTGATACTAACATGGCATTGAGAGTAAAATGGTTGTATTGTATTGGGAAGCACACGATAGCTTACAAAGTCCTTGAGATGAGATTCCAATATGAAGGTGAGAAGGAGGTAGTATTGAGGGTGATCAACATCGACCCAAAGAAAGTCGTGAGAGTGCATAGTATGACGTCCTTAGTGAAGCACAGAGACACTGAATGGGTTGTTTAGTGCTTAATCTCTACCAAACACATATATCTAGAGGTAGCACAATATCCTTAAGACATTCAGTAATTGCTTTGAAAGCATAAGAAGATGTTTGGGGATCTTCCACATGGTATGCCACCGGATAGAGGAGTGGAGCATACTATAGAGTTGGAGATATGTACATCACTTATAAATTTCATCCTTACTAACATCTAAAAATATTCAAGGATGAAATTGAAAGAACTATCAAAGAAATAATTGACTTGGGATTCATAAGACCAAGTTCAAGTCCTTTTGCCTCCTCGGTAGTGCTGGTGAAGAAGAAGGATGCAACCATGTGCATGTGCATGAAATATAGAAATCTCAATAATAATAACATAAATAACTAATATCCTATTCCTTGGATTTATGAGATAATTTATGAGTTACATGGAGCTAAGTACTTTTCCAAGATTAATCTTCATTCTAGTTACCATCAAATTAGGATGACAAAAGAAGATATTCAAAAGACAACATTTTGTTATCACTATGGGCACTTCAAATTATTGGTTATGCCTTTTGGTTTGAATAATGATCCTTCAACCTTTGTTTTTTCATGAATAGTATGTTCAACAAATAGTTTTGTAATTTTTCCCTTTTTCTCGTTGATGATATTTTAATCTGTAGTAGAACTTGGGAGGAGCATTTGCACCATCTAGATGTTGTATTAACAATATTGGTAGATCAATATTTATTTTATAAATGATATAAGTGTGAGTTTGGAATGACTGATATCCTTTATCTCTATTATGTGATAGGAAAAGAAGGAGTGAAGGTGCACATGGAGAAGATCATTGTTATTTTGGATTGGCCAAGTCCTAAAAATCTCACTAAATTGAGAGGGTTTATTAGATTGTGTACTTACTACATAAAATTTTGTGAAAGGGTTCTCCAAACCATCCTATCCTTTGACAAATCCAACAAAGAATGGATATTTTAGATGGTCAGAAGAAGCACAGAAGGAATTCAAGAGAATGAAGGAGCTAATGAGTAGTTATCCTGTTTTTTCACTCCTTGATTTTTCTCAGCCGTTTGTTCTTGAACGTGATGTCTCAAGGAATGGAATTGGAGTTGTATTGATGAAAAATAAGCATATCATAGCCTATGAAATTCAAAAGTTGTATCAATGTGAAATGATATACTCAGTTTATGGCAAAGACATTCTATCCATCCTGCATGTGCTAGTCAAGTTTAGGCAGTATCTTGTGGGAAGTAAATTCATCATTAAAACTAATCACAATAGCTTGATACACTTCCTATAACAGAAGGATTTGAATGATAGGAAATAGAAGTGGGTGTTAACACCCAAAAATGGTTAACTACCTCATCTACCCCACTACATGGCTCATTTGTCCATTTGCCTACCATATTTCCCTGAAAATCCCACTAAAAAGCTTCTGAAAGGCCTAAAACGCCTCCAAAAGGCCATAAAACCATCTTAAAAGCCTCCAAAAGGCCTTAAATGCCTCCAAAAGGCCAAAAAACCCCTTTTTCCTCCAAAAATATCCAAAATTCCTCTAAAAATAGAAAAAATCCCCAAAAGGGAAGAAAAAATATAAAATAATGAGGAAAAGGAGGAAAAAACCCTAAACAAGCTGCCCTAAACCATATGGTTTCCAAAACCATGGGCCAGCACTCCACCACTAAAAAACTATAAATAAGTGGTGGAGACCCCTCATTTCACATCCATTATCATAAGCATCCTGCCTCTGCCGAAATTATTCTCGAAACCCTAGCTTACCATCAAGCTACTTTCACCATTGAGAACTCTTTTTGGCCCATTTCCACCACCGGAGAAGGAGAAGAAGCAGCTTGGAGCTCGAAGCCACCGACATCGGACCAGCGCAACGGACTCCATCAACCTCCTCATTGGAGGTAACATCAATAAAAAACCCTTATTCATTTCTTTACTGTTTATGTTTCATGTTATTTAATTTTTACTGCTTTAGCTTCAAGAACGTAGTTAGATTAGTTTTTACTTCAGTTTATCAGTTTTTAATTCATATATCATTGAACTGCTACTAAGGAATCCAGTTTCCTTAGTAGGTGCTCATCAGCACAAGCTAGGGTGAAAACCCTAGCTACAGTGGGTGAGTAGGATCCAAGCATTTTATTTTGACATTGAGTACAATAAGGGTAATATGAATGTTGTAGTTGATCCCCTCTCTAGAAAACCAGTACTTTCTTTGGTGAAATTTCATGATGATTGGAAATCACAACTAGGAGTAGAGTATGCAAAGAATTAGTTTTCTTGTCATTTGTTTGATGGAATAATTCATGATGATGTTTTCAATATCCTTAATGATATAATCAATCATAAGGATAGGATTTTTCTGGTTCCAGAATCATCATTGAAGAAGAAGATCTTAGAGGATTCCCATGATGCATCCCTAGATGGACATGTAAGATTTGTGAAGACATACATGAATGTGAGGGAAATACTCTCTTGGAAGGACCTAAATAAGGAAGTGATGGAGTATGTTAGAGAATGTTTTTCATATAATAAAAAAAACGAGAACATACACATCTAGCAGGAATACAACAACCTCTTCCTATTCTGGAGCATAAATGAGAAAGTGTGTCCATGGATTTCATCATGAGACTCACTGAAATCCAAGTTAAAGACAATATTTTTGTTGTGGTTGATAGGATAACCAAGTATGCACACTTATTTGTCGTCAAAAACATTATTTCAACAAGTGAAGTGCTTGAAATTTTCATCAAAGAAGTCTTCAAACTCCATGGAATGCCAAATTCTATCATAAGTGATAGAGATAGAAAGTTTACTGCCGATGTTTTGAAAGAACTATTCAAGTTGGTGGGGAAAATCCTGAACATGAGTACAAGTTACCATCCAAAAATTGATGGACAAACAGAGAGTGTGAACCAGTGGCTTGAAGGGTACATGAGAAACTATGTGGATGGAAAAACAATTCATGGACAACTTGGATTGACTTGGGTGACTTCTATTATAATACTACTTTCCATCTTTCCATTGGAATGTCTCCATTCAAATATCTTAATAGTTATCATGCACCTAATTTTGATGATATGATATTTGGTGATTGTAAGACATAGAAGCGAAATTATTGTCTCCAAGAGATTCAATACATACTTAGAACTCTCAAGGATAATTTGTTGACAACACAAAATGGATATAAATTGTATGTAAACAGACAAAGAGTGGAACAAACCTTCCAAGAAGGAAATCTAGTTGATTTGAGGTTGCATCCCTATAGAAAATCCTCCTTGGAGTATAACGGAACTAAGAAGTTGTACCCAAGTTTCTATGGTCCATACAAAGTTCCGAAGAAGGTTGATGAGATGGTGTATAAGCTATAATTGCCTCCAGAAAGTAAGATTCACAATGTCTTTCATGTGTCTTGTTTAAAGAAGGTATTAGGGAAGCGATAACAAGTTTTAAAAGAGCTACCTCGCTTAGATGTTGAAGGGAACTTGGATTTGGTTCCAATGAAGACTAGGAGGTTTGAGAAAACAAGTTAAGAAGTGGAATAATTACGGATTATTTGGTGCAATGGGAAGGACTGGCTAGTGAGGATTTCAATTGGGAAGGAGATGACATCTTACAACATCCTAGTTTGAAATTGCTTGGGAACAAGAAATATTGGGAGGAGAGGATTATCATGTCCCCTCATGAATGATATATGGGTTTATTTCCTAACCCACTCAATCTCTTGGGTTGAGGACAAAAATCTAATGTATTGGGTTAATTTTGACAGTTCGAGCATTAAATAATTAGGAAACATCATTTTTCTTTCATAAAGTTTAAAAGAGGCACTTATTAGATATTGCAATATTTCATATTTGATTTATGAAATAAAAGGAGTATTATCCTCAAAGAGGAAACGCTTGAGGATTAGGCTTGACTAAAATATGACTTGCACAATAAGGAAATATAAAGCAGTTAAGATAATAAAGTAAGGAAAAGAAAGAAAGAAGATCGAGAAAATTAGTAAAAGCACTAAAGATGGAAAAATAGAATAAAGAAAAAACAAGGCCAAAGAAGGAAAAGAAATATAAGGTAGAAAAGCAGGAAAAAGTAGGATAAATCAGAAAAGCAGGTGAAAGTATGATAAAGCAGGAAAACAAAAAAAAGTAAAAAAAGTAGTCAAAATCAAAACAAAAGAAGGAAAAGAAAACACATACAAGTGAAGAAAAAAAGTAAAGCATGAAAGCAAGAAAAAAAGTAAATAATGAAAGCAGGGGAAAAAGTAAAGAAGGAAAGAAAAACAACCTTATCCATACATTAGGGTGCATTAGACTATCTTGATTTCTCAACAAGCCTTCTCCAATCTATAAAAGAAGGGGTGGGAACCACTAGTCCATCTTTTGTCAATTTGTCAATTGAATTGAGAGAATTGTGCTACTCTAGACAACGAAAAATTTTAGGGGTGAATTTTATCCCATGGGATAATTTCAAGTTTATTTTCCAAAAAAAATTCACTAATTTTCATTTTTTCTGATATGGTTCATCCAAAATCGATAGGATTAAAATCTTTTCCTCTAGAAATCGCCAAAATTGTCCAAAAATATATATAAAACCCTAAAAAAATTGAATAATTTTAAAAAAATATCTCCAAACATTTTGTGGTTGGAAATTTTATAATTAATTAGATTCACCAAGGTTTCTACACTTTAAAATTTTATGGATTCTTAAAATTTTCCCTGCTCTAGACATGGGAGATGTGCCCCTACTTCTATTGTGAGGATAAAGACATCCAATATCCATCATTGAGCTTATTTCAGATCCTATGATTTTATCTAGTGAAGTTCCATCTTGTTACAATGATTGAAAAAGTCTTCTAGACCATTTGTTCATGATTTCCAATACTTTTGCATGGATATTCTTCTAGTCTTACCTCTCATTGTTAAGATATAATTTTGATGTAATTTAAACTATTAATGCTTCCATTTATGTCATAACATACGTCTATTATTTATTTTCCTTCTACAATAAATAAAATTTTGTTCTATGTCCTATTGTGCATACCTAGTCTTCGTTGCTTTGAAAACTGAGCTAGTTTCAGTGTTAGAGCTAGTAATACATCAAGACAACTTCAATTTCGATTATCCCAATTAATTATTCTCACTAAAAAGTTACTTAAAACATACCAACCTTTATACTGATAATTTGTAACCCCCTTGCATTGTTTGGGTCATCCTAAAGTTAAGCTAGTTGAGCAATCCTAAAAGTCAATTTTACTAGTTTTCCTATGAAACCTTCTCAAAAATACCTCAAATCTATTGGTGTGAAGCCCAAGGGTTAATTTACTGATATTTTATTTCCTTAATCCTATCCAATTCCAATCTCCATCTCTCTTAGTTGACACGATGTGTGAAGCAAAGGATTTAGTTTGCATATGCTGGGGTGCCTAGTAGCCTTGAGAGTAAACTTTATACTTGCTAATTTTGAAACCATAAAAGGTCCCATTACATTGTGCATGGGATATTAAGCTAAACATAATCCATACTCTTGAATTGACTCTGAATGAATCTTAAACCTTGGCCAAAATCCTAGTTTTGAGTCACCTATTTGGCTATTTGTTAAAGTTTTTGAGTTAGTGTGCCAAATATCCAAGTTGGTACATTACATAGATATAGAAAAAAATTGTGTAAACTCTCAAAATTTCCCTTGTAGCGTTATATTTTTTTCATCAAGTTTTTTTTATATGAAGTTTCAAATATCATCTAGTGGAATTGATAACCAAATATTCATAGTAATAAACACTCTAGAACAACTTAAATTCAAATATGTACATACATGTGAAAAATACGAATCCTTTAAGTAGAAGTAATGTTTATTTATGTTTTTGGTTCATGTTTATTTCTGTATATGATTTATCCTTAAACTATAGATATAGATGTATGTGCAATTTCGCACATAAAATAATAGCTTATGAGACATCTATTGTAAGTTACTTCCTTGGTATGGATGTCAGAATAAATAAAAGTTCATTTACTGGATAGTACTAAATTTTATTATTTTACATTTTATAAAGTATGAATTTTTATTATCATGTATTCTCATATAGATTATTAGATTAAAACTCTCTTTAAATGTTATCTCACAATCTTAAATTGAAAGTGTGCATGCATTAAATAAATATGTTTAGTCACTCTTTTGAAATTTGTTTTAAAAAAGTTTGTATCATATTTAGTTATTATTTAAGATGTGTACATGTATAGAATATATATAATTTAAAATGGATGAATTGTTTTTTTGGTGATGATCAAGTTCATTCTGACTCCACTAAGCGAAGAAAGCCGTTAAAAAATCAACCACAACTAGTTAATCCAACCAACATAATTTCTTCACGGGAGGGCACAAAATAATTTTTTATTATAAAGTAGGATTGTTGGGTTAGGAATCCAAATAATTCCCATCAATAATTTCTCATTTTAAACATAATTGTTTTCTATAAGAAATATTTAAAAAGCATTCATCATCAAGTCGAAAACAATTCTCGAGGAAAGAGGCGCTATGCCAGAGGAAGTAAAACTTGACGTAATGTGTATTTTTTCTCTCAAAGGGGATATCTACCACTTGTTTAAAAGAGAAAACATAATAACATTATAGGGATAACATATTCCCCGCCACTTGAAGAAGGTTCTTGGTGGTCAAAATATAGGATATCTACCTTATAGGTTTTTGTCATGGGATGCTGATAGTACTTGGATTGGCATTTGTTGACTATTGGTATTGCTCCTAGTGCTCATCGTTATAACTTATCATTTTTTACCTTTAAGGGTCAACGTCTCTGAAGGATTCACAACCATCAACATGAGAGCCTTTAGAAGGACCAATTACAATTTGAGTGTAAAGGTGCTAGGTCATAGGGATCTATTTACATTTTATTTTGTGGATCTACATTATATGATGAATTTTTGAAATAATTAAATGTACCCTTAGAAATTTTCATGTGTTTGCTTGTGATGTTTGAACACATTTGAAATAGTCATGGGAGAGACTATAGTTTTTGAATGTTTCTTACTTCAATTCTCTTTTTTTGTTTTAATTTGAACAAAAGTCTCTTATTTGGTTAGAGTTGAAATTTCAAAAAATTAATTTGCTTGTGATGTTTGAATGCATTTGAAATTTGTTCATGGGTGAGACTATAGTCTTTGAATCTTTATTACTTTGATTCTATTTTTTTAATAATTGTAACA
>LPNX010414207.1:0-57249 GCA_001517045.1 Pseudotsuga menziesii | reverse complement strand
TGCATTTGAAATCTAGTCATGGGTGAGACCATATTCTTTGAATGTTCCTTCTTTTTCTTCTATTTTCTTTCTTAATTTGAACAAAATTTCCTTATTTGGTCAAAGCTGAACATTGAAAAATTAAATTTGCTTGTGATGTTTGAATGCATTTGAAATTTGTTCATGGGTGAGACCATAGTCTTTGAATGTTTCTTACTTTGATTTTTTTTAATAATTCGAATAATAGTCCCTTATATAGTTAGAGTTTAGGGTTTCAAAAATTTAATTTTCTTACAATGTTTGATTGCATTTGAAATTTAGTCATGGGTGATACCATAGTCTTTGAATGTTTCTTTCTTGTTTTTTTTTTAATTTGAACAAAATCCCCTTATTTGGTCAAAGTTGAACTTTCAAAAATTAAATTTGCTTCTAATGTTTGAATGCATTTGAAATTTTGTCATGGATGAGACCATAGTCTTTGAATACTTATTACTTTGATTATTTTTTTTTAATAATAATTTGAACAAAAGCCCCTTATTTGGTTAGAGTAGAACTTTCAAAGATTAATTTTCTTCCAATGTTTGAACGCATTTGAAATTTAGTCATGGGTAATATCATAGTCTTGAAATGTAGTTGTTATTGTTAATTGAATATGACATTATACAAATTGTATTTTTTTATTGTAAGTAGTAATCTATAAATCTATTAGATTGTTATTGTTATTTAAAACTGGCATCATGAATTCTAATTTCTTATTGTGATTAAAATTTGTAAATATAATCAATAAAATAAATTAAATTGTTATGGTTACTTGAAACTAGCTTCATGAATTTGTTTTCTTGTGATTTGTAAATATAATTAGATTATAAATTGTAATCCTAATTGTAACTTGTAAATTGTATCTCACATCCTCAATTGTACATAACAAATGAAAATAATATTTAAACAACATAAACATTAAACATTAAACATGAACATGAGACAAACCTATAACTTCTAGGATTTAATTTGTGGCATTGTAACTTCTAATTCTAACATCCATTCCTAAACTTCTAACTTGTAATTATAAAATTGTAAATTGCACAATTATCTAAATAAAGATGAACATAAAATACATTTAACATGTAGGTGCATAAACATAAACATAATTGATAAAGACAAATGCCCATAGACATAAATAACATATATACATCATATATCCACCGAGAAAAAATATGATATGAAAAATTTCATTTCTATGTATGTATACATAAAAAACAAGTATATATATATGCATAACAATAAAAATATTGCAACACGAACAAATCTCGCCAAATATGTGGACCATGCCCTTGGTGGGATCTATGGTCATCCCTGCCACTAGTGACAAGGATACGCATGCTCTAATCCTGATTTATGTGGGAAAGAAATGAAAGAATAGATACATAATCATAAATGAATAAATTTTTCAATTAAAACAGAGATAGTAAACACATATTCTATTAAATGGCGGAAATAGAATAGACTGTAATACAATTGTTAGAATGGTGGTAGCTATCTTTGAGAAGAGATGTGGCTGCTACGCTCATTTGTGCCAAGTTGAATACAAAACGAGGCCTAAATGGCCTATTTATAATAAGAATGAGGGAGATAAACCCAAAATTCACAAAACATACCCTAGAAGATGAACCGTCATAAAGTTTGCAGCCCCAAGGTGGTTAGTTGAACAATCAACTTCCTAGGGTCATAACTTTTGCATACGATCTTTGATATGGGCACTCGATGGCCCATTGGAAAGGTCTATCCTATATTTAAAACTTTCAAATAGGGCCAATTACATGCAAAAGGAAACCGTTCCCCATGGACCCCCCTCCTCTCCCCCCTCTTGCCTCCCCTAACACCCCCCGAATCGCCAAAACACGTCGTTTAAGGCCTCAAAACAACCCCTAAAGTTTGGGACCCAAAAAACCATAAAAAAATAACTAGAAAACTGCCACAATGGATCATTTTTTAGAGCAATCGAAATAGGTGGGTGGTCACTGATATCCATTTGGATCATTCTAGAAAATGTTGTCTAAATATGGGGACTTCAGAAATTAAAATTTTGAACTCTTTAAGTTAGTTAGATTTTAGTACTTGAAATTAGATAAATGACATTTTTAGAATTTTAAGTGGATGAAGTAACTTAATTGAATTGAGTCCATGGAGAGATTGTTTAAATCCTGCTGTGTGGAATCTCTAAGACAATGTTGTGTAATGTCCCTTTTTGTAAATTTTGGAGAAATGCACAAATTGGGCAAAATGCGAGCTGAACTAGTCATGATTCTAGAGGGTTCCAACTTTCACCAAATGGTCCCGAATTTGAAAGGAGATGGTATGGTGAGTCTTAAAAAATCCCAAGGTGTTTTATGAATAAATTTTATCATACTTTATACCTATACAAAATTTTTTGTTGATAATGAAAAAATACCCAAATTACTAGGAAATTGTGTTCAAGTTTCCCCAAGGGTGATGGCCAAACTAGATCTCCAAATCAAGTGTGACCCTCCCAAATTTAAGAACAAATTATGGGAATGAGTATCAGACATAAATTACTATCCTTAATCAGGTTTATTAATTTCTACAAATGGATTATGGTCTGCAACATCTATAGGGTAACTTTCATAGAAATTGCCTAAGGGAAATTTACATTACTAGCTAGACTTGACATAGACAAGGTAGAATATATGGTTTTGAGAGTAATATGGAATATGGTGATAGTTTATGGAATAAAAATTTATTCCCCAAAATCATAAAACTAAAATGAAATTCCTCCCACAAATCTGATACAATACTCCTTCAAAATTGAATCCAAAGTCATGGAAACTAGTGATTCAATGGCATGGGAATGCAAGAGTTTCACATACAGATTTATTATATTTCAACCCACATATCATAGAGACATTAAATTACAGAGTAAAAAATCATATATGGATGTCACCACATCATAAAACTCAGATAACATCCCTCATACAAATATGATACAAGACTCCTTCAAGATTGAAGCCAAAGTCATGGAAACTAGTGATTAAATGGCATGTGAATGCAAGAGTTTCAAATATGGATTTCTTGGATTTATACCCACAGAGAATAGGGACATGAAGTTACAGAGTAATAAATCATATATTTCTATCACAAGATCATCCAACACATAGAATATCCCTCTGTTGCAGCTACAACCTTTTCCCAAATTTATAAAAATTTTGGACCCTCCTTTTAATTTTATCTTGCCTGGATTTGCTTTTGATTGATGGACTCTGTTGTTTTCTACTACAAATTTGGATCCTGTGCGGTTGAATTAAAGAATCTGAATGACTATCTTTGTTTGACTTGGTTTGAAGTTTTCGTTTTTCACCATTGAAAGTTTATTGAACTGTGAAGCGGGGCCGTAGTCATCTATGCAGCAGCCATTGCAGAAGCTTACTTATGAATGCCCCCGATGGACAGTCATGCTTTGCTGTTAGTTTTATTCCCTTTTTTTGTTTTAAAATATTTTATATATCGATTTTTTTCATCTCATCAGCATCAGATCATAAGTCCTGGTGTGGCCGCCATTTCATATGGCATATTGCAAGCACTTCGATGGAAGCCCTTATTTTTGCCGATTTCGTGGTTTTATTTTAAAATGATTTTTTTTATTTTCACTATTGGAACTATGTTGGACTTTTAATTGGGGATTAGTATTTTGCTTAGACAATGTATGAAATTTGGTTGTTCCACTCGTTGAAATTTTTTTTGGATTGCGGAAGTCGTAGTCTATTTGAATCCCACCATTGCGGCTTCAGAGCGGACTAACCATCCGACATGTAGTGTTTCCATTCGTCGATGTTTCGCTTGATTTTTTTTTAGGGTTTGTTCTGGTTTTCTCCGAAAAGGACTAGTCTATGGAACCTTTAGTCCATGTAGCTTTCATCGTTGCAGCTCCTCTTTCAACTAACCATCCAATGCTATAGTTGTTCCGATGTTCGATGCTATAGTCGTTCCGATGTCCGATGCTACAGTCTCTAATGTTTATTTTGCCAATGTTTTATTTGTCCACGGAACCCATGCTTTATCTATCACCTACTATTGCAGCTCCCTAATGAATTAATTACCTGATGCCTTAGCTATTATGCTCACCGATGAAGGTTTTCCTGTCAATTTTTTTTTCACCAAGGTCTACATATATTGGGTTGGTTATTATTTTATTCTTACCCTTGTGAATTTGCATCCACCTCCATCCTCGTTGTCAAACTGTGCATCCGTGCTTAGCTATCGGGACTTCATTCGTTTGAAGCACTACCGTGGATTTTTCAGACCATCCCATCAACTGCATCTAGTTTTCCAGTTAGGCCAGCCATAGTTCTCCATTCTTTGATTTTACTGGTTGTTTCAGGAACTAGGGTTTTGTCCCCTGGTTAGAGGTTCTCGTCATTTGTAAATTGGTCATCTAAGTATAATTTGTATCCTTACGGCATGGGGTAGCAGTCAATCTCACTATACGTATGAGGGGGGTTTTCTTTCTTGAGCTTGTGTGAGCTGTTATGGAGTTTCGACCCCAGTCCAAAGGATGAGGGGGTTGGTGTAGACAAGCGTTATGCTATCTGCACCGGTTTTGTGGGATTACTTATGGCCGTCAGTGGTGAGGTTTTTTTTATAGTTTTCTTCCTATCATAGACAATTGCCCTTTTTTTTTGGATACCGAAGGGTTTGTTTCGCATGTTTCGATTATTGTATGGGGATGTTTCGATTTTCGGCAAGAAATTGGATTTCATTTCGATGCATTTTGTCAATCACGATTATTGTTAGTTGCAGACGGATTGTAGAATTTTTTGAACCTAGCTAGTAGAAGTTTCTTGCTTGTATTCTCAATTTCGCATTATTTTTCTGATAGCTTAGTTGTAGAGAATATGGAAGAGGTAAATGTTTTATACAAGTTTTGTCCATTCTTAGAACACTAATTGAAAAGCTCCAATAGCCTAAAAGAATGTCTTGTTCTATGGCAGGGAAACTTATTCAAAGTTAACATGTCTAAAAGGCCCCTGTTGTTGAAGGAGAACCTGATGTGGAAATCGTTACGAAGATAGAATATATGTACGAAGACACTAGAGCTACCACCAGGGTAGAGCCTGATTACAAGTGGGGTGAGATTTATCATATGATTTCAAATCATAATGTGCCGATGCTAGATTTGAAGACTTGACCATATATCCCAACATCAAGAATTCAGCTCTTATGAAGGTAGCTATAGGACCTGAGCTGTTCCCATGCTCAGAGGTGATCCGTTGGATTCTACCTAAGGCCGATGTGACCACTATGATTTTAGCCAATACTACCAAACATAGATATGCTGCCTACAGTCCTGGTTATGTCTCATTGGCATATCACCTACCACCAGCCCAGGTTTACCTAACTGAAGATTGGTTGAAAGAAATAAACTTGGACCTGGTTGAAACAGTGAAGAGGATGATGATACTTGGGAAGAAATTTCGAACCAGACCATCAGGAGAGTATGATATAGCCACTCTCAGGACTCCTTATTGGTTTATAGCATTGATGTTGAATAGAGTGTTTGGGAGAGCTCATGGTAAGAGCTTCAAGTTGGGATGGGTCCCTATTATTTTCTATGTGGCCACCCAGGGGACTATATTCAATTGGGAAAACATTGTGTCCAATAGCCTCTCAACTTACATTTCTTCGGCTCTGGCAGGGGCGTCCCAGAAGAAGTCTGAGTTTTATATGAGTTCCATCTTAGTGGACTGCATACTATGCACCCAGCCATTTCCACCCTTAATATTCATTTGGGACAGGGACAGAGCCCCTGTGTACACTACATTAAAAATATTTTGGGCACACAAATATTATAGCCACTATAGAGAGATATGTGAACATTTTATTATTCCTTTACACAATTTGATCTTCCTAATAGACTACAATTGTATGTTTGAGGAGGCATTTAAAGTCATCAAGGAGCATGCAAATTATTATTTGACTGAAGAGGGGATGTACACTAGGATGTATCATTGCTCTAGGGCACCTTCTTTGCTCCCCAAGTATGCCACTGATTATGTGGTTCATAAAGAAGCAGTCATGGAAGTTTACCTAGATGGTGTAGGAAGCTTCTTGTTTGAACACAATAAGGTAGCCTATCCTGCCATACCTTTCAGGCTGGGAAGCTACAAATTCACAAATATTAAAAGAGCTGCTGAATTTGTACAGGAATTGGAGTAGTTTCATTTTAGAGAGATGAGCTTCCATAGAAATGACCCCCAAAAGAAAGTTGCAGAACATTGCAAAGAGGAAAATGTTCACCTTGAATATACAAACATCTGGGAAAAAGATGAAGAAATCTTCAGGAATGCAAGGAATATGATTGCATTGAAGAGAAGATTTAAACAGAAGATCACCATTAAGGGTGGTAAGGGACAAACCACGCAGAATAAAGTTGAAGAGTTGGAGGCACAGAGGGCTACTATGGAAGAGAAAGAAAAGCAATTCCAAGTGTAGGTAGTAGATTTTGAAGGACATATTACTTCATTATCAGACACACTGAAGGATACCAGTAAATAGCAAACTAATATCCAGCCTGTACAGGAGCATGTCCTATCCCAACGAAGAAGAATGCACTGGCCGCAGGTGTCTATTGAAGAGGAAAGATGAAAAGTCTTGCAGATAGATAACGGATTGGAGGAAATTTTAGAGGTACCTCATATTTTGTAGATAGGTCTTAGGACATTTTGGAAGTATTGACTAGAAGGATAGTAAGGATAGAGACCAATGAAGAAATCCCTCCAAATTTACCTGCCAAAGTTCAACATAGCTTAAAGCAGGACTATGACTTGTTAGAATATGCAATAAACACAGGAGAGGAGTTCAAGAAAGCTATGAAGAAAACAAGAGGAGCTTGTACTAAACACTGTAGAAGGGTGCTTGTCACCTACAACATATTCCAAGTTGTTGTAGGACAAAGACTAGAGGCATTACTAGAGCATGAGTTTTTCACCAAAATGATACAAAGGAGGTATCAGGAAGATGAGCAGAAGATACAACAAGTCAAGGACTTGGATGAGCAGATCCTAAAAGATTAAGTAGCTCATGCAGCAGTCAACATTCATCTACTTGAGGATCAGCTGTGTTCAAGCCCAGCTAGAATCGAAGTAGTTAAAAATCAGGCTGCTAAATATGAGATCAACATTCATTTTCTTGAACCTTTAGAATTTGAGAGCATAGTAGCAGAAGCCCAAGCATGGAAAAACTTCTTTAATGACCAAGCGGGGCCCTCTTCTTAGATTTTCTCTATTAAATTTTGTTTTAATTGTAATATATTGTATAATTGATGAGCTCTCACTATAGGACAAATTTTGGTAGTTGAAACATTGGGGAAGCCCAAGAGCCATTTGGGGGCAGCCCAAAAGTTTTGCCTTTTTGTATAAGTATAGGAGAGTTAGATGTGGTAGAGGAATTTTTCCCAGTTAGACTTGTGAGAACATGTTGTAAGAAGAACTATTTCCTTTTGCAGTAGATAATTACAATTTTTCCTGTTGGAGAAAGCTTTGGTGGAATGTTCAAATGCTGTGCAATGGATGTTGTTGAAGGGGAACTATTTCCTTTTCAGCTTTTGTCCATTAACTATGAGTTTGTTCTAACTTGTTGAACCTATGTTCTTGTATGAATGCTCTCTAGTTTATTTTATGGTATTTCCACTATGAGTAATGAATGCTTTTCATAAACAATGAGCTATCTTGTTGTTCATCTATCTATTCATGTTTATGTCTTTTGAAATAAAGTGCAACTACCTATGATTTTTCTTAATGCATGAACATTAATACATTACTCATTAAATGATAATCTCGCTCCCTAGGGATAGTTTAGTTAAGTTAGTTTTAGTTTTCTTGCTGTGTGTGATTTAGATGTGAGAGAGTTAAGATGAGAGGTAAGAACCTACGCATCACATTGTGACTGCTCCTTGTATTCTCTATCAATCTACATTTTAGATAGGCATGTGCATATCATACTTAAAACTAAAAAAGATACACGGTGGACTAGGCCATAACTGGTAAAACCCTTTATTTTGGTTACTTGGCATACGGTAGCTGGACCGCAAACCGGACGGATTCCCCATCCCAAACAGTAACGGGCTAGTTGGGAACGTTTACTAGGGAGAATCCCTTGCTGTTGTCGCCTGCGATTTTCTAGGCCTCAACGGTTTTTGGTGCTAGAAGGAGGGTCACCAATGCATGGTTGACTGAGGAAACCCATTGCCTCAAAATTACTCCACCAATGATAGTTCAGAAATTAGTTTATTTCCCAATCCGATTCCTGAATAGAAGTGGAAAGAACACTTGTATTCTGTGGAAAACGAAGTTATTAATGATCTAAGAAGACATACTAGGGCTTATGTGAAAAGTATTGGGGGATTACCGATTATCCTTGATTTACCCAAAAGAGAGTATAAGAAAAAAGACTGTCCTGTATTGGAAGACTCGGTTTTGGTTGGAGATTTGGAAGAATTGGTAGAAATAGCCTTGCAGGAAGTTGTTCAGCCTTTGAATCAAGTGGGTGTAAACACACCTTACGGTTCACCTGTTAATACTCCTATTCATTCACCACCTCATTCTCCACCAAAAATCATGTCAAGTGCAAACACTAATGAGCCACCTAACCCACCAAATTCACCACCTACTTAGAAAGCCAGATCACCTTTAAACCTAACACCTCCTTTGCATGACTTACCTCAGGATTTTGAGAAAATTCTGCCCAAATTTGACCCAAGTGAAAATATTTTAGTAGATGATCACTTGCAAGGTTTCTACTTGGCCATAGAATGACTAAAGTCTGGACAACATGAAGACGTAGTCTGCAAACTTTTTCCACATACCCTTAAAGGAGCAGTAGCCTCATGGTATTTTGGTCTACCTGCAAACTCAATCCCAGACTAGGATACTTTTGAAAGGATATTTAGAAGCAAATATGTAGCCTAGAAGATTTATGCATCTCTCATGAAAGGACTGTGCTCTTTAAAGAAAGAAATAAAAGAAAAGGTGCATAGTTTTACCCAAAGGTTTGTTGCTTATCTTAAGAATTTCTCTGCAGCTGATAAGACCTCTGATAAAGTTCTAATTGAGTATTATACTTCAGCTTTGGGGCCTGAATTAGCCATGTTTGCAAAGGCTCAAGTTAAACCTATGTTAGCAGAGACTTATGAAGAGGCTGAGAGAGTAGAAGCTGAAAAATAAAGCATAGAAGATTATCCTGAGCAGTTAGGAGAGAAAACTTTTGGGAAGAAATCCTTATTACTGTCTAAGCCTAAAGAGGAGCAATCACATGATTTTGAAGGAATGATAAAGATGATGCATAAACTTTCTAACAGAATAATACATTTGGTAAATGAAAAAGAAGCTCAGAAAGCATATAAGCCTTACTACAAGAGAAGAGAGGATGAAAATCAGTCTAAACCTCCTCCACATAGTCCTGCATCAATGAACTTAACAGAGGTAGGTATGGATAACTTTTGCACTTTCCACCAGCAGCCCCATTCTAAAAAAAAATTTCCTCAATGGATAAATTCAATGACATTAGTGATGAATCAGCTATTAGATTCCAAATTAACAGAATCTAATAATGAAGAAGAAAACGGTTGTAAATCCACAGAAAAACAAGAGAATGATGCTTTGGTATTACGTGATTGTGTCTCACTTTTTGATAAAGAAGAAGGTACTCTGAAACATGAGGAGATATTGGAAACAAATGTGACAACAAGAATCCAGGATTTGGTGAATAAAAACAATTCAATACTCCCAAAGGTCAAGAAATTGCAAGAGAATGTAAATAAACTATAGAAGGACAACACAGATGATAGAATTCTTGAACCTACTATTAGCATTAGAGACATGAAACAAGTCAACATGCCTACTAGGCCTATTGAAGACAAAGTGGGTAATGTCAAGGAAAATCTCAAAACACTTGAAGTACCAGAGGAAGAGCTTCCCACAAACAACCAACCTATAGAAGAAATTGTTGAAGCAAGTGTGGGAGGTAAGACTAGGTTTAAAACCCCACCATTCCTCCTAACTTTGGATATTTTAAACCATAATGTGCACAATTGTTTGGTAGACTCAGGATCATCAGTAAATGTTATGCCACTTGCAGTTTGCAAAAATATTAATGGACAACCTAAACCTACTACCTAGGAGGTTACTCAGGATAGGATCAATGTGAAAGTAGTCGGGGAGATGGAGAATATCCTGATTCATTTATCTCCAAATAAAAAGATCTGCCAATACATTGATATTATGGTAACAGACATACCTGATGGTTATGGAATCATTTTGAATCGAGATTGGTCAGCAAGACTACATGGGTATTTTGCTTTAGTTTGGTCACATTTGTGGTTGCCTCATAAGGGAATCCCAAATCAAATTTAAAATATTAAGAGAGCCCTACATGAAACACAATGTCACGCAATTGGAAGAGAAAATTGAATCAGTGAATTCTGTATTGGGAAATTATCTAATTGAACTTGAACCGGGAAACTTTGCATCAGAAGAAGCCAGCAACATATCAAACACCCAGCCCGATCTCCTTCAATGTTCACAGGCTGATAAGATTGATTGTAAAATAGAAAATGTAGTTTTTGTTTCAAGAACAGTAGAATTAGATAATGGTTAGGTCTTTCTCATTTTGTGGTCAAGCCTAGCCCCTTATCTTACAAGTTGTCAGGTTTATAGGGGTGGGCAAAGAACTAACCAGTTAGTGGTTTAGTTCTCAAATTTTTATTTTTCTTGATTTTTTATTTTTCTTGATTATCTTGTACATAAATAAATTGAGTTGGTTGTTTATTTTGATTTTCTTTATTCTTGTTTTGTTTTAGTTTATATTTTGATTTATTTCAATAAAAAAGAGGCAAACTTTTGGTTGCATCGAGAGTATCAGAGTTCTGGATTAACTAAAATCCTTGATGACAAGACTGTGTACTATTGTGTTATCTAAAAGAATTTCTTCTAGCTTAACAATTTTCTTAAATGGATATGAACACATTAAAGTCCTACTTACTCCCTATAAAATAACTCACAGTCAAAAGTCTAGAATACTATTTTGAGGCTCCATCCATCACACATTTAAAAATGTCCTAGGGGGTGACAACAAAATACCCATGGAAAGGAATCAAGGTAAACAATATATTATATATAAATAATCCCATGCCAAGGATTGAAAGCCAAAAGGCAAATAAGAGTCAAAAATCTCCTAAGAAAGCAATATGTATCAAAACAAAGTACTGAATCATATGAGTACAGGATTGCAAAAAGTTCTTCTTCGTCCATGAGCTAAAAATTAAATATGTCTCTCACACAAAAGTACACTATGGATAGAGGAGCTCGAATAAAAAATTCAGACAAAAAGGCATGAGGAGGACTCAAAAGGACAAAAAAGGCCAAAAGCACAAAAAAGTGCAAAATGGGATGGGAATGAGGAACAAATGAATATTTTTGTTTAGCATATGTTACAATCCTGTGGTGTCTAAGCTGGAAGCTACTCGAAGACAGAAGTAAAAAAATGAAACTCATCTTCCTGGCCTCAAAAGAGTTATCTTGAATTTGAAATATTGGGTTCCATTTTCCAAAAATTGCACTATCATCAATGATTAAAAGTACATATATTTTCCATTTGGGAAATCCAGACATCTAGAAGAATTCAACATGTTGGTTTTATTGTTAAACAGTCTATTACTTAAGGAAGAAATTGTCCAGAGATTTTGGTTCACCAGGTAGTCGCCAATTGTTGCAGCTGCAACGTTTTCCCAAATTTCTAAAAATTTTGGACCCTCTTAATTTTATCTTGCCTGGATTTGCTTTTGATTGATGGACTCTATTTTTTTCTGCTACAAATTTGGATCCTGTGAGGTTGAATTAAAGAAGCTGAATGACTATCTTCGTTTGACTTGGTTTGAAGTTTTGGTTTTTTTCCATCGGAAATTTATTGGACTGTGAAGCGGGGCCATAGTCATCTACGCAGCCACTGTTGTGGAAGCTTACTTATGAACACCCCCAATGGACAGTCATGTTTTGCTGGTAGTTTTATTCCCTTTCTTTTGTTTTAAAAGCTTTTGACTATTGGCATTTTTCGTCTCATCACCATTAGAGCATAAGTCCTGGTGCGGCTGCCGTTTTGGATGGAAGATTGCGAGCACTTCAACGAAATCCCTTATTTTTGTCAATTTCACGGTTTTCTTTTAAAATATTTTTGCTATTTTCACTATCATAACTATGTCGGAATTTTAATCAGGGATTAGTCTTTTGCTTCACCGATGCATGACCTTTGGTTGTTCCGCTCACCAAATTTTTCATTGGATTGTGGAAGTCGTAGTCTATTTGAATCCTGCCATTGTGGCTATGGAGAGGACTAACCATCCAACATGTATTTTTTCCGTTCACCGATGTTTCGCTTGATTTTCTCTGATGGTTTGTTTTGGTTTTCTTCGATAAGGACTGGTCTACGGAACCTTTAGTCCATGTAGCTTTCATCATTGTGGCTCCTCTTTCAACTAACCATCTAATGTTATAAACATTCTGATGTCCGATGTTGCAGTCTCTAATGCTTATTTCATCGGCATTTTATTTGGC
The DNA here is from genome assembly GCA_001517045.1 of Pseudotsuga menziesii. Lineage (NCBI taxonomy): Eukaryota > Viridiplantae > Streptophyta > Pinopsida > Pinales > Pinaceae > Pseudotsuga > Pseudotsuga menziesii. The sequence goes on along the minus strand of LPNX010414207.1, from coordinate 44,653 downwards.
CGCGGAACCCATAATTTGTTCGTCGCCCGCTGTTGTGGCTCCCTAATGGATTAACCGCCTCATGCCTTAGTTGTTCCTCTCATCGATGAAGGTTTTCCCACCAATTGTTTTTTCACCAAGGTCTATATATATTGGGTTGGTTATTATTTTATTCTTACCCTTGTGAATTCGTGTCCACCTCCGTCCTTGCTATTGAATTGTGCATCAGTACTTAGTCGTTGGGACTCCGTTCACTTGAAGCATTGCCATGGATTTTTCAGACCATACCATCAATTGCATCTATTTTTCTCGGTAGGCCAACCATATTTCTCCTTTCTTCGAGTTTACTGGTTGTTTTAGGAACTAGGGTTTTCTCCTCTGGTTAGAGGTTCCTGCCATTTGGAAATTGGTCGTCTAAGTCTGATTTGTATCCTTACGGCGTGGGGTAGCATTCAATTTCACTATATGTATGAGGGGGGTTTTGTTTCTTGAGCTTGTGTGAACCGTTATGGAGTTTCTACCCCAGTCCGAAGGATTAGGGGGTTGGTGCAGACAAGCGTTACGCTGTCTGCACCAGTTTTTTTGGGATTACTTATGGCCATCGAGGGTGATGTTTTTTTTAGTTTTATTCCCGTCGTAGATAGTTGCCCTTTTTTTCTGGACACCAGAGGGTTTGTTTCACGTGTTTCGATTACTATATGGGGAGGTTTCAATTTTGGGCAAGAAATTGGATTGCATTTTGATGCATTTTGTCAATCACGATTATTGTTAGTTGCAGACGGACTGTAGAATTTTTCAAACCTAGCTAGCAGAATTTTCTTTCTTGTATTCTCAATTTTGCATTATTTTTCTAACAGCTTAGCTATTCAGAATATGGAAGAGGTAAATGTTTTATACAAGTTTTCTTCATTCTTAGAACACTTATTGAAAAGCTCCAATACCCTAAAATCATGTCTTTTTTTGTGGTAGGGCAACTTCTTCAAAGGTGAAATGTCTAAAAGGCAAAAGAAGAAGGCCCCTATTGTTGAATAAGAACCTGATGTGGAAATTGTTACGAAGGTAGAATATATCTACGAAGACACTAGAGCTACGACTAGGGTAGAGCCTGATTACAGGTGGGATGAGATTTATCGGATGAATTCAAATCAGAATGTGCCCGATGTTGGATTTGAAGAGTTGACCATATATGCCAACATAGAGAAGTTATCTCTTATGAAGGTAGCTACAAGACCTGAGCTATTCCAATGCTTAGAGGTGATAATTTGGATTCTACCTAAGGCTGATGTGACCACTATGATTTTATCCAATACTTCCAAACAGGGATATGTTTCCTACAATCCTAGTTATGTCTCATTGGCATATCACCAACCCCCAGCCCAGGTTTACCTAACTGAAGATTAGTTGAAAGAAATAAACTTGGACCTGGTTGAAACAATGAAGAGGATGAATGATACCTGGGAAGAACTTTCAAACCAGACCATCAGGAGAGTATGATACAACCACTCTCAGGACTCCTTATAGGTTTATAACATTGATGTTGAACAGATTGTTTGGGAGAGCTCATGGTAAGAGCTTCAAGATGGGATGGGTTGCTATTATTTTCTATGTGGCCACCCAGGGGACTGTATTCAATTGGGAAAGTATTGTGTCCAACAACCTCTCATCTTGCATTTCTTCGGCTCTAAGAGGGGTGTCCCAGAAGAAGTCTAAGTTTTATATGAGTTCCATATTAATGGATTGTATACTATGCACCCATCCATTTCCATCCTTAAGATGCATTTGGGACAAGGACAGAACCCCTGTGTACACTACACACAAAATATTTTGGGCACACAAGTATTACAGCCATTATAAAGAGATATGTGAACATTTTATTATGTTTTTACACAATTTGATCTTTCTAACAGAATGCAATTGTATGTCTGAGGAGGCATTTAAAGTCATTAAGGAGCATGCAAATTATTAATTGACTGAAGAGGGGATGTACATTGGGATGCATGGTTGCTCTAGGGAACCTTCTTTGCTCCCCAAGTATGTTGCTTATTATGTGGTTAAAGAAGCAGTCAGGCAAGTTTACCTAGATGGTGTAGGAATCTTCCTGTTTGAACACAAGAAGGAAACCTATCCTGCCATACCTTTCAGGCTGGGAAACTACAAATTTACAAATATTAAAAGAGTTGCTGAATTTGTATAGGAATTGGAGCAGTTTCATTTTGGAGAGATGAGATTCCATAGAAATGACTCCCAAAATAAAGTTGCAGAACATTGCAAAGAGGCAAATGTTCACTTTGAATATACAAACTTCTGGGACAAAGATGAAGAAATATTCAGGAATGCAAGGAATATTACTGCATTGAAGAGAATATTTAAACAGAAGATCACCATTAAGGGCAGTAAGGTCCAAACCACGCAGAAGAAAGCTGAAGAGTTGGAGGCACAGAGGGCTACTATGGAAGAGAAAGAAAAGCGATTCCAAGTGTAGGTAGCAGATTTTGAAGGGAAAATTACTTCATTAGCAGTGTCACTGAAGGATGCCAGTGAACAACAAAATAATATCCAGCCTCTACAGGAGCATGTTCTAGCCCAACGAAGAAGAATGCACCAGCTGCAGGTGTCTATTGAAGAGGAAAGATGTAAAGTCTTGCAGATAGATAACAGATTGCAGGAAATTTTGGAGACAACCTCATATTTTGTAGATAGGTCTCAAGACATTTTGGAAGTCTTGAATGGAAGGATAGTAAGAATAGAGACCAATGAAGAAATCCCTACCGATTTACCAGCCAAAGCTCAATATAGCTTAAAGCAGGACTATGACTTGTTAGAATTTTCCATAAACATAGTAGAGGAGTTCAAGAAAGCTGTGAAGAAAATAAGAGGAACTTGTACTGAACACTGCAGAAGGGTGTTGGTCACCTACAAAAGATGCCAAGTTGTTGTAGGACAAATACTAGAGGCATTACTAGAGCATGAGATATTCACCAAAATGATAAGAAGCAGGTATCAAGAGGATGAGCAGAATATACAACAAGCCAAGGACTTGGATGAGCAAACACTGAAAGATGCAGTAGCTCATGTAGCATTCAGCATTCATCTACTTGAGGATCAACTACATTTAATCCCAGCCAAAATTGATGTAGTTAAAAATTAGGCTGCTAAATATGAGATCAACATTCATTTTCTTGAACCTTCAGAATTTGAGAGCATAGCAGCAGAAGCCCAAGCATGGAAAAAGTTCTTTAATGATAAAGCAGGGCCCTCTTCATAGAAGTGCTCTATTAAATTTTGTTTTAATTGTAATATATTGTATAATTGATGAGCGCTCACTAGAGGACAAATTTTGGGAGTTGAAACGTTGGGGAAGCCCAAGAGTCATTTGGGGGCAGCCCAAAAGTTTTGCCTTTTTGTATAAGTATAGGAGAGTTAGATGTGGAAAAGGAATTTTTCCCAATTAGACTTGTGAGAACATGTTGTAAGAAGAACTATTTCCTTTTGCAATAGATAATTATATTTTTTCCTGTTGGAGAAAGCTTGGTGGAATGCTCAAATGTTGTACAATGGATGTAGTTGAAGGGGAACCATTTCGTTTTCAGCTTTTGTCCATTAACTGTGAGATCGTTCTAACTTGTTGAACCTATGTTCTTGTATGAATTCTCTCTAGTTTATTTTATGGAATTTCCACTATGAGTAATGAATGATTTTCATAAACAATGAGCTATCTTGTTATTCATCTATCTATTCATGTTTATGTGTTTTGAAATAAAGAAAAACTACCTTTGATTTTTCTTAATGCATGAATAGTAATACATTACTCATTAAATGATAATCTCTCTCCCTAGGGACAGTTTAGTTAAGTTAGTTTTAGTTTTCTTGATGTGTGTGATTTGGATGCGAGAGAGTTAAGACGAGAGGTAAGAACCTGTGCATCACATTGTGACCGCTCCTTGTATTTGCTATCAATTTGCATTTTAGATAGGCATTTGGATCTCATACTTGAAAATAAAAATAAAAACTAAAAAAGATACACGGTGGACCGGGACATAACTAGTAAAACCCTTTATTTTGGTTACTTGACCTATGGTAGCCAGACTGCAAATCGGACGGATTCCCCATACCAAATAGTAACGGGCTAGTTGGGAACATTTACTGGGGAGAATCCCTTGCTATTGTCGCCTGCAATTTTCCTGGCCTCAACAGTTTTTGGTGCTAGAAGGAGGGATTCTAGTGCATGGTTGGCCGAGGAAACCCATTGCCTCGAAATTACTCCACTAGTGATAGTTCAGAAAGCAATTTATTTCCCAATCTGATTCCTGAAGAGCAGTGGAAAAAACACTTGTATTCTGTGGAAAACGAATTTGTTAATGATCTGAGAATACATACTAGGGATTATGTGAAAAGTATTGGAGGATTACCGATTATCCCTGATTTACCCAGAAGAGAGTATAAGAAAAAAGTTCGTCCTATATTGGAAGACTCAATTTTGGTTGGAGATTTGGAAGAATTGGTGGAAACAGCCTTGCAGGAAGTTGTTCAGCCTTTGAATCAAGTGGGCCCAAACACACCTTACGATTCACTTGTTAATACTCTTGTTCATTCACCACCTCACTCTCCACCTAGACTCATGGTAGGCATAAATGCTAATCAAACACATAACCCACCAAATCCACCACCTGCTTGGAAAGACAGATCACCTTTAAATCTAACACCTCCTTTGCATGAATTACCTCAGGATTTTGAGAAAATGCTGCCCAAATTTGACACAAGTGAAAAGATTTTAGTAGATGATCACTTGCAAAGTTTCTACTTGGCCATAGAAGGACTAAAGGCTGGAGAACACGAAGATGTAGTCTGCAGAATTTTTCCACATACCCTTAAAGGAGCAACATCCTCATGGTATTTTGGTCTGCCTACAAACTCAATCCCAGACTGGGATACTTTTGAAACGATATTCAGAAGCAAATATGCAGCCCGGGAGTCTCATGCAGCTCTCATGAAAGGATTGTGTGCTTTAAAGAAAGAAAGAAAAGAAAATGTGCATAGTTTTACCCAAAGGTTTATTGCTTATCTTAAGAATTTCTCTGTAGCTGATAAGCCCTCTGATAAAGTTCTGGTTGAGTATTATACTTCAGCTTTGGGGCATGACTTGGCCATGTTTGCAAAGGCTCAAGTTAAACCTACGTTATCATAGACTTATGAAGAGGCTGAGAGAGTAGAAGCTGAAAAGGAAAGCATAGAAGATTATCCTGAGCAGTCAGGAGAGAAACCTTTCGGGAAGAAAGCATTATTACTGTCTAATCCTAAACAAGAGCAATCACACGATTTTGAAGGAATGTTAAAGATGATGCAGAAACTTTCTAACAAAATAATAGATTTGGAAAAGGAAAAAGAAGCTCAGAAAGCATATAATCCTTACTACAAGAGAAGAGAGGATGACAATCAGTCTAAACCTCCTCCACACAGTCCTGCATCAATGAACTTAAGGGAGGTAGGTATGGATAACTTTTGCACTTTCCACCAGCAGCCCCAATCTGAAAAAAATTGTCCTCAATGGATAAATTCAATGACATTAGTGATGAATCAGCTGCTGGATTCCAAATTAACAGAATTTGATAATGAAGAAGAAAAGGGTTGTAAATCCATAGAAAAACAAGAGAATGATGCTTTGGTATTATGGGATTGTGTCTTGCTTTTTGATACAGAAGAAGGTACTATGAAACACGAGGAGATATAGGAAACAACTGTCACAACAAGAATCCAGGATTTGGTGAATAAATATAATTCAATACTCCCAAAGATCAATAAATTGCAAGAGAATGTAAAGAAACTACAGAAGAACAACACAGATGATAGAATTCCTGAACCTACTATTAGCAGTCAAGATCTGAGACAAGTCAACATGCCTCCTAAGCCTATTGAAGACAAAGTGGGTAATGTCAAGGAAAATCTCAAAACACCTGAAGTACCAGAGGCAGAGCTTCCCACAAACAACCAACCTATAGAAGAAATTGTTGAAGCAAGTGTGGGAGGTAAGACTAGGTTTAAAACCCCACCATTCCTCCTAACTTTGGAGATTTTAAACCATAATGTGCACAATTTTTTGGTAGAATCAGGATCATCAGTAAATGTTATGCCACTTGTATTTTGCAAAAAGATTAATGGATAGCCTAAACCTACTACCTGGGAGGTTACTCAGTTAGACAAGACCAATGTGAAAGTAGTCGGGGAGATGGAGGATGTCCTGATTCATTTATCTGCAAATAAAAATATTTTTCAGTACATTGATATTGTGGTAGCAGACATACCTGATGGTTAAGGACTCATTTTGAATCAAGATTGGTCAGCAAAATAAGTGGGTATTTTGCTTCATATTGGTCACATTTGTGGTTTCCTCATAAGGGAAGCCCAAATTAGATTAAAATATCAAGAGAGCCCTACATGAAACACAATGTCATGCAATTGGAAGAGAAAAATGAATCAGTGAATTCTGTATTGAGAAATTATCTAATTGAACTTGAACTGGGAAACTTTGCATCAGAAGAAGCCAGCAACATATCAGACACCCTGCACGATCTCTTTCAATGTTCACGGGTTGATAAGATTGATTGTAAAATAGCAGATGTAGTTTTTGTTTCAAGAACAGTAGAATTAGATAATGGTTAGGTCTTTCTCATTTTGTGGTCAAGACTAGCCCCTTATCTTACAAGTTGCCAGGTTTATAAGGGTGGGCAGAGAACTGACCAGTTAGTGGTTTAGTTCTCAAATTTTTATTTTTCATGATTATCTTGTACATAAATAAATTGAGTTGGTTGTTTATTTTGATTTTCTTTATTCTTGTTTTGTTTTAGTTTAGATTTTGATTGATTTCAATAAAAAAGAGGCAAACTTTTGTTTGCATGGAGAGCATCAGAGTTCTAGATTAACTAAAATCCTTGATGACAAGACTGTGTAGTATTGTGTTATCTGAAAGAATTTCTTCTAGTTTAACATTTTTCCTAAATGGCTATGAACAGATTGAAGTCCTACTTACTCCCTGTAAAATAAATCAGGGTCAAAATTCTGGAATACTATTTCGAGGCTCCATACATCACACATTTAAAAACGTTCTAAGGGATGACAACAAAAGACCCATGGAAAGGAAGCAAGGTAAATAGTATATTATATATAAATAATCCCATGCCAAGGATTGAAAGCCAAAAGGAAAATAAGAGTAAAAAATCTCCTAAGAAAGCAATATGTATTAAAACAAAGTAATGAATCATATGAGTACAGGATTGCCAAAAGTTCTTCTCCGTCCGTGAGCTGAAAATTAAATACATCTCTCACACAAAAGGACACTATGGATAGAGGAGCCTAAATAAAAAATTCAGAAAGAAAGGCATGAGGAGGACTCAAAAGGACAAAAAAGTTCAAAATCACAAAAAAGTACAAAATGGCATGGGAATGAGGAACAAATGAATATTTCTGTTTACCATATGTTACAATCCTGTGGTGTCTAAGCTAGAAGCTACCCGAAGACAGAAGTAAAAAAATGAAACTCATCTTCCTCACCTCAAAATATTTATCATGAATTTGAAATATTGGGTTCCATTTTCCTAAAATTGGACTATCATCAATGATTAAAAGTACATATATTTTCCATTTGGGAAATCCATACATCTAGAAGAATTCAACATGTTGGTTTTATTGTTAAACAATCTGTTACTTAAGGAAGAAATTGTCCAGATATCTGGTTCACCAGTTAGTCGCCAATTGTTGCAGCTGCAATGTTTTCCCAAATTTCTAAAAATTTTGGACCCTCCTTTTAATTTTATCTTGCCTGGATTTTCTTTTGATTGATGGACTCTGTTGTTTTCTGCTACAAATTTGGATCCTGTGAGGTTGAATTAAAGAAGCTGAATGACTATCTTTGTTTGACTTGGTTTGAAGTTTTTATTTTTCTCCATCGGAATTTTATTGGACTGTGAAGCAGGGCCGTAGTCATCTACGCAGCCGCCATTGCAGAAGCTTACCTATGAATGCCTCCAATGGATAGTCATGTTTTGTCGATAGTTTTATTCCCTTTCTTTTGTTTTAAAAGATTTTGACTATCGGCATTTTTCGTCTCATCACCGTCAGAGCATAAGTCCTAGTGTGGCCACCGTTTTGGATGGCAGATTGCGAGCACTTCGACGGAAGCCCTTATTTTTGCCGATTCCGCAGTTTTCTTTTTAAATGATTTTGCTCTCTTTGCTATCGAAACTATGTTGGAATTTTAATTGAGGATTAGTCTTTTGCTTCATCGATGCATGAACTTTGGTTGTTTTGCTCACTGAATTTTTCATTGGATTGTGGAAGTTGTAGTCTATTTGAATCCCTCCATTGTGGCTCCGGAGTGGACTAACCATCCGACATGTAGTTTTTCTATTCGCCGATGTTTCGCTTGATTTTCACTAATGGTTTGTTATGGTTTTCTTCGATAAAGACTGGTCTGTGGAACCTTTATTCCATGTAGATTTCACTGTTGCGGCTCCAACCAAAGGTCAACATACCTTAAATAAGGGCTATGAATTTTTATAAATTGCAATAAACACAACAGAGGAGTTCAAGAAAACTATGAAGAAAACAAGAGGAGCTTGTACTGAATACTGTAGAAGGATGCTGGTCACCTACAACAGATGCCAAGTTGGTACAGGACAAATACTAGATGCATTACCAGAGCATCAGTTGTTCCCCAAAATCCTACAGAGCAGGTATCAAGAGGATGAGCAGAAGATACAACAAGTCAAAGACTTCGATGGGTAGATCCTGAAAGATGAAGTAGCTCATGCAACAATCAGCATTCATCTACTTGAGGATCAGCTGCTTTAAGCCTAGCCAGAATCAAAGTAGTTAAAAATCAGACTGCTAAATATGAGATCAACATTAATTTTCTTGAACCTTAAGAATTTGAGAACATAGCAGCGGAAGCCCAAGTGTAGAAAAATTTCTTTAATGATCAAGCGGGGCCCTCTTCATAGATGTGCTCTACTAAATTTTGTTTTAATTTTAATATATTGTATAATTGATGAGCACTCACTATAGGACAAATTTTGGGAGTTGAAACGTTGGGGAAGCCCAAGATTCATTTGGGGGCAGCCCAAAAGTTTTTCCTTTTTGTATAAGTATAGGAGAGTTAGATGTGGAAAAGGACTTTTTCCTAGTTAGAATTGTGAGAACATGTTGTAAGAAGAACTATTTCCTTTTGCAATAGATAATTACAATTTTTCCTGTTGGAGAAAGCTTTGGTGGAATGTTCAAATGTTGTGCAATGGATGTTGTTGAAGGGGAATTGTTTCGTTTTCAGCTTTTGTACATTAACTATGATATCGTTCTAACTTGTTGAACCTATGTTATTATATGAATGCTCTCTAGTTTATTTTATGGAATTTCCACTATGAGTAATGAATGCTTTTCATAAACAATGATCTATCTTGGTGTTCATATATATATTCATGTTTATGTGTTTTCAAATAAAGAACAGCTACCTGTTATTTTTCTTAATGCATGAACAATAATACATTACTCATTAAATGATAATCTCGCTCCCTAGGAACAATTTAGTTAAGTTAGTTTTAGTTTTCTTGCTCTGTGTGGTTTGGATGCGAGAGAATTAAGATGAGAGGTAAGAACTTGCGCATCACATTATGACCACTTCTCGTATTCTCTATCAATCTTCATTTTAGATAGGCATTTGCATCTCATACTTAAAACTAAAAAAAACTAAAAAAGATACACGGTGGACCGGGCCGTAACCAATAAAACCCTTTATTTTGGTTACTTGACCTATGGTAGCCGGACCGCAAATTGGACGGATTACCCATACCAAATAGTAATGGGCTAGTTGGGAACATTTACTGGGGAGAACCCCTTGTTGTTGTCTCCTGCAATTTTCCAGGCCTCAACACCTTCATCGAAATCTGGTATAAAACTACTTCAAGATTGAAGCCAAAATCTATGAAAACTAGTGATACAATGGCATGAGAATGCAAGATTTCAACATAGGAGTTTCTTGGATTTCAAGCTGAATATAATATGGGAATGAAAGTACATAATATTGAATAATATATTGCTTCCCAAAAATCATATAAAATTCTGCATACAAATATGATATAAAACCACTTCAAGATTGAAGCCAAATCCATAAAAACTAGTTATTCAAGGGCATACGGAATACAAGCCTTTCATACATGTATTTCTGATATTTTGACTTACAAAGAATAGGTACATGATATTAAATATCTATACATCATACATCAGATATTGGGCATCAACTATCCTCATCAAAGCACAAGCACCACTCCAACAAGTGCGCCATCAACATGAGAATGTGGGGGAATGGAGAAGAAGGACTGAGAGAATGGGGAGATGGATGAGAATTTGATTGTATGGAACTTCAAAACAAAAATAAAACTCCTTAATTAATATCCCATGAGAGGTATGAATGGCCTATCCATCAACTGACTTCGAAAGGAATCCAACTCCCTCGAAATTGGTTCACAACCTGGGAGAGTGAACACTCACCATGTAATGGACAAACAAAAGCTCTCCAAAATGCCAAAGGCCATTTCAAAAATGATCAAAATCTATTATCATTCATCATGAAATCCTTTTATTAAATTTGTGAGGCCTCCCAAGGTCATATTTCCCTCCATGATCTTCCTCTAACTCATCTTAGTGGTTTAGTAACTCTCATGACACTTGTCTTCCTCTTCATGCTCCAATTCTTTCCCTAATTCAAATGGATGCCTATAACTCCCAAATTCGACCTCTTTGTGGCTATTTTTATCCCTTACATGTCATATTTTTCATATGTAAGCAATCAGGTCTGAATTTGTCATACTTGTGATAGAATCTTCCATCATTTGTTGTCATAGAGTGCATATAATCTTTTTCCAAGTGTCACACCTTGTCTTCTAGTATCTTGATCTTCCATGGAAGTTACCCTCCTTTACCAATTTGAATTCCTTGGCTCATTATATGATATTTGACACCAAACTACCATGTAATAATGTTATATTACCCATGTGTTTGAATTTGGATTAATATCATGCCAAGTGTGCGAGGAATCTAGTCATCCAAAGTCTTCACAAGCTTCCAAGTGTCTTCATGAACCCATGCCACATTATTTTATTATAATTTATCATTTATGTGACCCATTTAAATGTGAATATGTTAAAATAATTTCCTTTTGGGTCCCATATGCCCTTATTACAAAATTTATGTCTCAATCTCAACCTATGGAACTAGTAGGTTGGTGAAACATTATTTGCAAATAGTCTTATTTGGAAATTATTTAATTGGGGACGTGACATGTTGAGTCGATGGGTACTTACTAGGATGATGCATATTCAACCTTTCCCGCTCCATTGTGAACATTAATGCAACATTGAATCCCAGTTGTACTTGATCGTGCATATGGTGACATCATGCACGTAATAAATAAAATAATAGTAATTGAACATCGTAAATTAAAGATCAATTTTAATTCTCTATTGCATTGCATAAGTTGCGAGAACTCTAAAATAGTGGTTGATGGATGGAAATCAAGGGAGAATGCATCTCCTACTCCCGTGCAATCTCATTGCCTCTACCCTATACAATTTGAGCAAGGCACAAGAAGAAATTTACAATAAAATAATTGCAATTATACGCATGTATGTAATTGAAAAAGTTAAGATGAGGGAATTAGCATGTGTACCACATAGACATCACCGGGGACGAAGGATGGATGCTCAATCAATGGGGAAGTGGGATTGAGTGAATCCATAAAGGCGGTCCTTTGCATGGAACAAAAAAAAATAGTGTTACTCAGTTGACTCTTTTTTATGTACATGTATTAAATATGATTATTTAACAATAAATAAAGAATAAGACTTAAATACATAAATATAATTCTCTATCGACGATGGCCTACATCCGTTATATAGATGATAGTATGCATCTTAAGAACTCATAGCATACGCAAGTAGAGTCTCATAGTTAAGCATCTGGGTAATTGACTCGTCCACCCACATTAACTTGGGCTTTGTAGGTTCAGGGCATGGTCTAGAATTATCCTTGTGCATGGACACTATATCACTATCCAATGTAATATGCACAATTCTTGCCATACTATCCCATGTATCAATTCTAAGCTACAATGGCTCAACTATTGTTGGTTTAGCCTGATCTTCCTAATTCAAAGTTCATGCTTCAACTGTGTTTGAATCCTAGTACTTGACGGAGCTCTGTAGGAGTGAAATTCAATGATGAGGTTAGGTCTCTTCTAATCTTATGCTCATTTCCAAAAAGATGGAATGGCTTGGTCATGGTTGTAAGTAACTTTGTCTCTAGTTCAAACACTTTGAAATTTGATGATGATATTGGTGTTATTCTTAGTGAGGAAATGCGATGGAAAAGTGTTGTAATCTCACAGATCACATAAGGTTACCAATAATACATACTAAAACATACATATATAACAAAGACAAGAGATAAGAACAAGTAGGTGAATTAACATATTATATTACATGAAAGGGTCCACACAACACAGAGAACTGAACCAAGTTTTCATCTAGCTCAACAGCCTAATATATATGATTACAAAGCAGTTACAAAATAACTACCTGTCGGTTCGATGAACCGACGCAACCTTAGGTGGCCGACCTAATCTCTAGTTTATTCGGCCGACCGACTAAGTTGACTATCATTCAAGTCGACTTATCGACTTGCTCCTCCAATATCTCCCCCACGAACAAAACGTTTCTTCGTCCTGAAGAAACAGGGAGGTACAAAATTCTTCCTGTCTGGTCTTCATGGGTTGTGAAGTCTGATGGTCGGTCTTTTCTTTCTTGCAGCTGCTATCTCTTTTGATGATAGTTTGTATGAGCAAGTCGATAAGTCGACTTGATTGATAGACAACTTAGTCGATCGGCCGACTAAGTCACTAAGTCGGTTATCATTCAAGTCGACTTATCAACTTGCTCCTCCAAAAAAAAGAAAAGGTTGGACATCAAGTAATGCGTTGACCATGGAGAGCGAGGGAAGATAAAGGGAGAGAAGAAAGATCCTAGGTAATCGTATCAAGTCTAGGAAGGACAAATCCAATTCCATACTGGGAAAGATAGAGCGCTATAATTGTGGGAAGAAACAACATATGAAGAAATAATGTAGATCTCTAAAGAAGAAAGGATATTGACAACAGGAGACTACTCAGGAAGTAAATGTAGCAGTTGTTGTGTTACATTATTCTTTGGTTCTGTCATTAGATAATACTAGTGGTTATTGGGTAGTATATTCATGAGATTCATGTCATGATACACCCCATAGGAAATATTTTCATGATTATGTTCAAGGTGATTTTGGACATGTTTTATTGGGTGATGATGCACCATGTAAAATTATTGCAATGGGTAAGGTACATATAAAGTTAAAGAATGGAAATGAATGTCTACTGAAAGATGTAAGGTACATTCCTACTATGAAAATAAATCTAATCTCAACATTGAAGTTGAGAGATAAAGGTTGTTTATCTACATTTGAAGAAACATGGTGGAAGGTCACTAAAGGATCACTTGTAATAGAAAAAGAAGAAATGGTAAGTACATTGTATTTATGCACTGATAATACTGACTCTTCTATCTATTTATCTTCCATAGAAACAAATACAATGTTGTAGCATCATAGGCTTGTTAGTTTTTCATCATTCAAACTAGCATTATGTTAGGATCTTTAATTAAGAGAACAAGTACAACAATCAAACACAAGAGACAATGAACACAGTGTTTTTCCTCGGGGAAACCATAAATGGAGAAAACCCCGCAACTTCCTCGAAGATAGAATCAGCACAAAGGTAAAACCACAAAATAGTAAGATGCACTCTTGACAGTAGTAACCTTCTTCTTCACTAGCCCCAATGTCTTCTCCTTCCTCAACTATACGCTACACTTGAGTGTGTAAGTGATGTGTGCTAAATAGAGAGTCCAGCTCTCTATTTATACTAATCCCAGCATGAATAAAACCCTACTAGGGCCGACCTCTACTAGGAGAGTCTAATAACCCTATTGCCCCGGAACTGCGAGGAATTTAACCCTTAGACAATTGGAGGGTTACCCACAATGACATGACATGACTTGTTTATATTATTGATTCTCCCGATCGAAACATTGGGGCATGACATAACATGATAACATCCCGGAATAAAAATCGGGTTACAATAGATAAGAAATACAAGTGAAATACATTCCAAAATTACAATTACATCAACAAGGCTTGGCCACATGAGTGATAACTAGATGTAGATTCTCCAATAAACGAAGTTGCTGCCAGATTTGAAACAGCTTAGTTTGGAATTCTTTAAGAATTGTGTTTATCGAAATTAGAAGAGAGTCAGGTTTCTTAGAATTGGGAAAGAAAATAAGAGTGAAAAGTTAGACCTTGTGCATACATATGTATCGGTACCGGCTCAGGTTCAATCTATTGTTGTCTCTCGTTATTATGTTACCTTTATTGATGATGCAATTGGAAAAACTTGGATCTATTGCACTAGGCAAAAATCCAATGTTTTTGCTACTTTTAAGAAGTGGAAATATTTGGTTGAGAATTAGACATGAAAAAGGTTGAAGTGTCTCTTGAGGTGAATATTGCACAAGGATTTTGATAGTTATTGTTCCTACCACAGGATTCATAGAGAGAAGACAATTCTAGAAGCACCACAAGAAAATGGTGTGTTAGAAAGGATGAATAAGACAATCATGGAGTGTGCAAGGTGTTTGAGATTGCATTCAGGGTTTCCATTATAGTTTTGTGTAGATTCTATAGATATTGTTCTTTACTTAATAAATAGATGGCCTTCAATCTCCTTTGATGGTGGCATTCCATAGCAAGCATGGGCAAGTAAACTGGTAAACTACTCATTTATGAGAACTTTTGGCTGTGAAGCATTTGTCCATATTGATAAATAAAACAGAACAAAGATTGAGGTTAAATATAATAAGTGTACTTTTCTTAGATACGAGGTTGATGATATTGGTGATCTCTTATGTGATTATGAAAATCACAAAATTATTAGGAGTAGATATGTAGTATTCAATGAAAAGTTAATGTACAAAGATCAGTTGTAGTGAAAGAAACACAGAATGCATAATGCTTGATGAAATCAAACTAAATGAAATTCCAAAGGTGTCAAAAAATCAAGAACAAAAGCAGGTACCTCAAAATCCAATAAGTGTTAGAATATCTTCCAGGTTAAGTAGACTTCATGAACGGTACTCTCCTTCATTCTATTATTTATTGATGATTGATTCTGGTGAACTAGAATGTTATGAAGAAGCAATGTAGGTGAAAACTAGAAATAAGTGGGAGAAATAAATGAATGAGGAGATGGATTCATTGGTAAGAAATGTGATATGGGATTTTGTCCAGTTTCCTGCACGGGGGTGTCGCCGACTGAACAATACGATATCACGTTCGTTCATATTGGGGCATAAAAAATAGTCAAAATTTCAAAAAATATATTGGGCATATATTTAGGGTTAAAAGGGTTTTTTTATGTCAATAAACAATATGCAATATAATGGGGCTTTGTTTATCCCCACTCAAGCAGAAATGGACGCGAAAAACAGGGGCATGCGGGAGAGTTCGCGTAGCAAGGTTACTATGAATCTGGTTCCTCAACTGGTGCGTCCATCATTTCCCATGCCTTTGCTCATTATGTTGGTGTTTAGAGGTCAGGTTACGGGTAAAATCCAACTTCTTCCATATTCCCCATTGCTGGTTAATACTCGGATGCTTACTTTGGTACTGGTGCATTTGAATCTCGATATGGTTCTTTTACTACTTGTTCAAGATATGCTGATAGCTATGTGGCTCTAAAACCACTGAATATAGGGGTGCCTTTGTCATTGCTTATACTACAGACTTTGCCTCTCCCGTCTCTGCTACGAGATCTACTATTGGTTCAGGTTCTTTCTTTTATTATGGTACCAGATCTAGGTAAACTGAGTCAAGGTCATCAACAACCAGATATCAATATCGATCTAGAATAGGACGGGATACGCTAGAGGTATCTTTTACACTTTACAGTCACTTATGAATCTATAAGTGTTGGCTTTGGATTGAAATGTATATATTTAACCCTAAGGAATGGGTCTGGTTCGGATGTTGTAACTATAAATGAAAAACAAGCTAGCTTCTCAGCTAGCAATGCCTATCCCTCAACTATGAAAAAGTTGGGTTGTTGTGGTTTAGGTATCATATCCCTCGGGGAAGTGGTTCTTGAGTGTGTTTGTTTATATTTGCTTGTTGCAGACATTTTTATGAAGCCCTTGGCTAAAGGGAAATTTGAGTTGCTGAGGGAGTATGGGTTTGGTTGATAACATTTTCTAGTCTTAGCTTTTACTTGGATTACTCAGCCACTTTATTTCTTCAACAAAAATAGCAGATATGATATGGTGAACTGAGAAAATCTTGCACAACAGGTCGTAGCTTTTACCTGGATTACTCAGCTACTTTATTCCTTCAACACAAATAGCAGATACGTTATGGTGAACTGAGCAAATCCTGCATAGCAGTAAGAATAATTTGGATGAGGATGTGAGAGAGTAGTTATGTAGGAAGCAGAGTGTTAGAGGGCACCGAAATTTAAAATAATTCTAGTTTTACCTTTTCTTATTTTTGCTTTTCAGTTTAGCTTTTCCTGAATTAGTATTGGCACATGAGTTAGGAGAAGTTCCAGTACTATAACTGTGGGCAGATTCCAAGGAGGAACATTATGCATTTCTCCTTCCCTCATGGGTTCTCCTTTTTAGGATTTCATTCATACAGGACTGCGTGTGTTATTGTTGCTAGTTGTTAGTTACCCTCCCTAATATGTATACATGCACTGTAACCCTAGCTATCCATGACTTTTTACTGATATAGTGAGGGGGTTTTAAATATGAGCTAGTTGCAATGTATTTCCATTTTTCAGTTAATAAAACGGAGTTATGAATGAGTTCATATTTGTACTTGCTATTCATATTTTCAGAGTTTTTGTTTAGGCAAATTTAGTCTTCAGAACCTACTAATTTGAGTGGGATTTCAGAACCTAGTTCATCAAAATCAATTATATGGTACAATTTAAGCACTTTCTGATTAGAGATGAAGATCATTTCATCTCTTTGGATACAGTGATTAAATAAGGCCATTAAGAATATAATGATTCATAGTAAAATATGTTTTCCCCCTCTATTTTGTTTTTGAAGCATCCCAAATTAACTATGTGGTGCTATGTGAGAAGGGTTGTAGTAATTGTTTCTATGGATCAGAAATGTAAAATGGCATGTATTAATGCATATGAGAATGGGTTTTAGCGTGTTGTTGTAGATAATTGGCCCCTTTTTCCAGAGGAGACTTCTGTTGGTTGCATATGCCATGCCATGGGTATAATTTTAACAAACCTCAGGCCTTTGAAATTCGTTCCCTAACAAACATTGACATGAAATGAGCTAGAAACATGGGAATGCATGTCTAAATACAAGCCAAGAAGTTCTCAACAATGGAAAATTTGTTTATTTGTTGTTTCTTCATGTGTATATGGAACCACATATACTATTCACTATTTAGTGGCTTCATGCTAGATTGCATATTCTGGTTAATTATCGATGAATGCATGTGGGATTCTCTAGTGCTGGAAGGTATTGGGTATGATGTGAGTTGTGTTTAGGTACCATGCCATCCAATTAAGGTGGCCAGGTACAAGGCATAGCCTTGTAAGAATCCCGAACAAAGTGCTCTATAATCTAAAATATGTTCAATTAAATTTTAGCAGCACTATGATTAGTGATGCCTTTCTGTACTGTAAGTAATGAAGCATATTAAACCTTAAAGGTTTCGAATATAATTTCCCAAAATGTAAGTTTCTTTAGTACCTTCTGTGTTTGTAGTTTTGATTTTATAGTGAGAGCTCATCTATGGTCTCATCAGGAATTATATTTGAAGGTTTTTGATCCTCTTTGTGCCAACTATTCATTATTGTGCTGACTTGTTTTTCATGGCTGAGGGAAATTTTGGAGTAAGTTCATTTAATGCTTAAGAATGGCAAGTTAAACTTGACTGGAATTTTTTGTAAGGAAATTGTCATTGCATGAAATGAAGAATTTTTAATGCTTAAAGAAAAAGAATAACCTAAAAGAAGTCGAGAATATTTCCTCAGTGATTAGGTCTATTTTTCTTATAATGATTGAGTCTAGTCTTCAGATAATTGATTAGATTCCAAAACTTGATGGATCTAGTTGTACACATTTGGGCCTCAGTTGTGCTTAAGAACAAAATAGTTTGAATGTACATTATGACTCATGATGCGTCTGTTAGATTTCCTATGCCATTCTATATTCTCATTCATCGAAGGCCATAACTTATTTTTATGTAGTCCACTCCATAAGCAAGATGTTTGTAGTCCAATCCAAGATGAGATCTTCAAAATAGCGACTAGAAGTGGACACTATCAGGCAACATTGATGAATTACAAATTATGTCGCTGTCTTTCTGTCATACTATTCATTTGTTAGCTGGATGAGAGCCAATGTTGGTTGAATTGTCAACCTTTCCACCATTTACATAGAACTTGGATTGTTCATTGAACTCATCTCCACATATTGGTGGTCCACATCAAAATTTTGTGTTTTCTTCTCTCAAAAGGAACTATCTTAGTTTACTACTGCATCTTGGCCCTCCCTAAGGGCCTTCTTCTTATGAATTACAACAGACAATGCATATTATACCTTCTGTTTGGATTTTAAGTTTTCTTCTTTGCTGATTAGGACTTGTTTCAGTAGAAAAATCCACTAGGGATTCATTTCGTACGACTTGTCTCAATTGACACCTTTCTTATCTAGGCATTATCACTGAGTGTTTCAATGAAATTACAACCATCTTTCTTTTGAACCAATCCTGCATTCTTATCATCTATCAATTGGAATTATCCCTGTTCTTCTACACCCATAGCAACCATATTTTTGCTATTTCTTGTCAACAATGAAATACTTATTATTGCTGAAATTTATGTCCGAAGTGTGGACTATGCTTCATTATACTATAATCGATAACCTTGTCTCTAACCTTGTTTTATTCCCCACTACTCAGCACAATAGGCTCATATTGAAATTTATTTTACTTATAAATACTATTAGTAAATTGTCTAGATCAATCAACATACCAATCATCCTTACTACTCTTTGAATCCTTGTATTTGGGCATGGACATGTAGAATTCTACTTCCTCCTTGTGGTTAGACACATTAACATGTTTCTTTCCAAATTGATCATTGGAAGAACACTCTTGGTTGCAATTTTCATCCCACAATTGCTTTTCGCAAATTCTGCTTATATGACAACTTGCTACAATAAAAGCATTTGATATATTTTAATTGTCAGCGTGTGTTGAGACTTAAGAGGCAGAATCAGATTTCTAACAAAAGCAATTTGACTTTTAGTGTGTTGCATGTCTATCAAAGATTCAATTATTTTGGGAGTTTGTACTAGGTGTAAGAAACATACATGCACATCTTACTGCATAGCTTAGTTTCTTGCAAATATTGAGATCGTCAATTCACTGGGCTCAAAATAGATGGGAACTGCAGAAAGACGATGAAGTTCTCATTTCAAAATATCCTTCACTAGGTATATCTTTTAGACTTGGACCTTAGACAACAAGATAGTGTATCTAAACTCAATTTGGTATAAAACAGGTTATGGTTTAGTAAATTATTTCTATACTAGATTGGAGTATTTCTCTAACATCTTTATGTGCAATATTATATTTACCAGAATAATTCCAGCCGTACAAAAGTAGTGAAATTTGATTGATCCAGACTTGTGCACATTCAATAGTAGTAGGATGTGATTTGGGCCACCCATAACTCCTCCAACTGGGGCACTCCATTGACATTTCCAACTGAATGGATTTAGTGTCTAGGTTTTAGGGCGTGTTTTATAAATAAATGTTTGTAATTTACTATTTTAATTTCACCTTTGCAAGATTATTTGTTGCAACGTGGTCTGTTTCAAAGAAGGAAAGATTGTATTTATGGTCCTTTTTTGTCTCTTTGGGGGAAAAATGATTGTTTCATCACCCGAGTCATGCCAACTATATTGTTAATGTATCAAAGTTTATGTGTCAACCCCTAATTGGTTTGGTTGAGTTTCACACACAAATGTGGACATGGACATGCAAATGTCAGTATCTGTGTGTAGCAGTGTAAGTGGGTGAGCAAGACTTGGCCTTAGCAAATTATAACTTCTATGAGCATTTAAACATATAGAATAGACACCATTATTGGTAGGATGGTTGTCTTTTGAATTAATACTCATTAGCTCATCCTATATAGTCCATCCCTTTCCTCTACAACATAGCCTCTGCCATTTCTGTTTGCATAATCTCTAAATCACTATAAGCAACTCGATTTCAGAAGCCTAAAACTTCACAAGTTCTGATTCCCATGGCCTGTTTCTTTCACAAGTGATCACCCCCATGACTGGGCTTTCCTTGTTACACCTTCCACACGGTCACTTTGCACCAGTGTGACTTTGAATCTGTTGTATTTTGGGTCCTCCCCCAACGTGACCATGGCATGTTTCTTGGGTGGAATGTGGGTTCTTCCACAGTGTAATTGTGAGTCTGTTTCTTGGTGGAATGTGGATCCTTCACTAGCGTGACAGTGATTTGTTTCTTTGCACTTTCTTGGTGGAATGTGGGTTCTTCAACAAGGCCAAAAAACCTGTTCCTTAGTGATACCTTGAGAGGTCCTTCTCCAGCATGACTATGATCTGTTTTATTGGGTGGAATTTGGGTCATTCACCAGTGTGAAAGTGATTTGTTTCTTGGTGGAATGTCGGTGCTTCACCAACATGAATGTGATTTGTTTTCTTGAGTGGACTGTGGGTCCTTCCCCAATGTGACCGTGATCTATTTTCTTGGTGGACTATGTGTCCTTCTCCAGCATGACCATGATCTGTTTTCTTGGGTGAACTTTGGGTCCTTCCCTAGCATGACCATGAGGTGACCATGGGCTTGGTTTCTTGTGTGGAATGTGGGGTCTTCCCCAGTGTGATAGTGAGTTTCACTTTATGGGTGGACTGTGTTTTTTCAAGCATGACTATGCAAAGTATGCTTGTGTGTCTCTGCAGTATGTGACTGCATCCTTACCCAGCATGACTGTGTTGACAGATTGACTGTACTGTGTACGAATGTGCTTGTTGACTAAGAATTCTGGGTTAGTATGTATTGGCCATTTCATGTGCAAAGATTTTATATATGCATTGGCCATTTCATGTTTTGGATATCTATTAGTCCTTAATTTAATTGAGGCTTCAATGAATACTTTTGCTTCTAAAATTCGTCTTCTTCTTGATGGTCAATGTTCATAGTGGAGATATTGATGGAAGAGTACCTATAACTACTACGAAATATAGCATCAATGCATTACATTTTCCCATCAAGCAACAATGGCATCCATGGTTCCATGGAAAGCAAGTAATCTTTGAAATTCCCATCCTTAGTTACAACAATTATCATAGTTATCAATGAAAATCTATGATATTGTTAGGATTTTTTATGTCGTTTGTGAGTAGTTTAAGGCCAAGTGATTAGGATTCTTTTCTGTTAGTTTTAATTTGGCTTTTTGTGATCAATTTATTTATCTCATGGTTGATCACTAGGATCTCCTTTTTATGAATTTAGGTGGCAGGATGGTTTATACAGTATCAAGGATTAACACATTTGACATTTAGAGGAGCAGGACACTTGTTTCCCTTGAACAAAGGTAGCAAAGCATTATCAATGATTCAGGCTTACTTGCAAAACAAAGATCTTCCAATAAAAAAGTGATTGTGTGGTTCAATTTCTGGGAAAATTTTCCATCCTATGCTAAACAATCATCAACAGCCATTGCAATGAGGAAAAAATACTATATGCAGTATGCATTTATGTAATAAGCTTTTGGTTTCTGGTGAAGAGATAAACATTTCCCTTTATGCAAAAATTATGTGATCCTACGAGTTTAGGATATTTTTCAAAATGATGTGATCCTATGAGTTTAGGATATTTTTCAAAAAAGTTATTTTTTTCCCTTCCACTTTTGTTGTCTCTAGGATATAGCTCTCTTTGTTGTTTGCAATATCAAGCATTGCTTTTGTAACATTGTATAAATTTAATTTTGTTTAATCAATATAAAGAATTTATCAAAAATTTTGAAATCAAAATATATTCAACATTTACAATTGGTTGTTAAATTTATCAAGATTATTTTTCTGTCCACAGATGGAAAGGCCTGTTGGTTCCATGGAAATGCTAGCTTCTCAAAAAAATGGCAGACAAGGGCTTAACATCATCCAACTAAATTTGTTGTATCAATGCCTTCCTCATTCTTGGATTTCAGTCCCATAAGGCTGTGTCTTTGGCATACCTTCAGAGTCTGGTCATATTTTGTGAAGTGCATGCTTTCACGTTCTCTGGTTGAGTTTTACATGTGATCCAATAGATTATTTTCATGCATGGGCTAAGGATTATGTTACACTTGATAAGACACAGAGAAAAGAGAGGTCTGGAGGTAGACATCATTATAGAAAGTGATGAATTAATATAAGATTTACACTTGTCTAATCTTGTTTTCTTTTTTCTAAATGCAACTCTGTAGATAGTGACACACCATCCAATTTCATTGCTGTAGTATTGTTTATCTTCACCTTAAATTTTGATGAACCTGTCACCTTTTAGGATGAAGGTTCAGTGCTATATTTTATAGGGGAAACTTGCTTATGCTTGCGAACAGACAACTGCTTAGCTAATTGACCTTGGATAAACTTCTCTGAGCCAGAATGCCCATGATCTTTCTTAAGGCCTCTGCTAATTTTCTTTGTTGGGGTCGTACAATATTTATTCACCCTGATTCCCCTTGACTTGTATTCATATTTCTCAGCCTCACCCTTTTGTGCATCATAAGCCTTGATAGGATGTATGCTGATTGAATTGACTTTCCTTGAAGCTAAATTTGAAACATATTGCTTCTTTGAAGAAGGCATCACTGGTGCAATCATGCTCTATAGCTTTTGTTCTTCCATTTTTGGATCAGCCAATGATTCAATAGAAATTTTAGCGTGTGCACTCCAGAAAGCCAAACGATTCCATTAATAGATATGATAAATGATGTTCTTGCAGCACGCTCACCTTCAGGCTCAAATATCTCAACGGAAGTGTCAAAAACACTAAAAGATGTTGGAATGATTCAGGCCTTGTCCTGTACACTTGAGAATCTAAATTTAGATCATCTTGAGTGTGTTAAAATTGCAAATGGCATTGTGAAGACCTTGAGTCCTTAACTGTGGAACAGGTACAAGGCCATGAAGATGCTCAACACAAAAGTAGCAATCTTGGCGTTTCTGGCTCCAATGTGCATCAACACTAGAATGAAAGAGAGAATGAGAAACACCATCAACATACACAATTGCTCATTCTCAACAGAATGAAGCAGAGTCTGATCAAATGGAATCTTCCCATGATGCAATGACATCTGTCCAAACTGTTGGAAATTTGATGATGGAGTCTGAAGAGAATTTTATGAATGAGGGTATTGAGGAATATGTTTGTGGTTGTGAGTTTTAGCATTGAACATGGTGGGAAAGATAGTTTAGTGGACGAGGATGAAGAAGAGGAGATTAGTGGGCATGGTGGATAAGAATATGCAGAAGACGAGGATGAAGAAGAAGAGGAAGAAGATGAGGATGGTGTACATCATTTGTCACATCCAGATGTCGACCATGATGTTAATGAGCTTGGTGACGATTACGATATCTTGGAAGATGAAGAAGATGTTGATAATGAGTATAACTTTATATTGAGATTGGAAGATGGGATCAATGTGTTTGATTATTTTGAAGTGCTTGGTCGAGCTGAAGGTGATTTTCCATCTGATCCATTTCATGTGATGCCTATTGAAGAAGTTTTTTGGGCAAATCGCTCACAGGGACATACTACCTCTATCTATAATCTTCTAGGAAGGACTGATGACCATGGAATCACAATTCAACACCCACTTCTCATTGGACCATTTGCTCCATCTAGATCGGTGTGCCACCGAGCAATAGGTAATTTTTAACATTTCTCCTCGTTGAACATCTGATAGATTATAAGCTTTTTTTTCTTGGGTTTAAACTTTAGAATTCAGAGTTTAAGGACATATATAATGTAATGTGTCTATGATTGCAAAGAATGATAGGGTTGTCATTGAGAGTAATATTGAAAGTACTTCAGGTCCATCCCATTTGGATTCGATTTTCCAAACACTTCAAAGTGGGCGGCCAGGAAATTGTTTGAGTAGCTAGGCTGATGATAGTCAGCAGATTAGAGGAATGAGTGACACTAACATAGCATTGTGGATTGAGGTGCAGTTTCTTTCTCAGTTATAGATAGCTCAACCAGTTGATGATACTCCATCAGATCAGGCCCATGATACCACCAGATCACAGGAAAAAGGTGAAGCTACTGCTTCACAAGCTGCAAAAGATGGTACTGGAATGACAGAAACTATACAATCATAGGAAAATGATATACAGAGAATCGAGGAACATGGGCAATCCCATATTGAAGATAATAGTGCCAATAATACCAACATTATTTCAACTCAACCTTTGCAACATGCCTCTTTGGAGCAAGGAACTCAGACTCTATAGGTGCTTTTCACCATGACCTTGAGATGCAAGATGAGCACAATGAGCGATTCATGCGTGATGTTGAAGCTGTGAGCCAAGATAGTAGTGGTAGTGGTGCTACATTAGGTGAAATCCTTTGCAGCTTTGAAGTAGAAATTGGAAGTGTCGATGGAACAGGAAACCTCAGACAGATTGATGCATCAGGAAATATGGAAGGTGTGCAAGATGAAAATAGTAATAAAGAACAAGCCCAGCCAGAAATTGCCAGGGAGAGCAGTCAAAATCTTCTTGCACATACTCCCAGTGAGCAGCAGCAAAATACTATGGTGGCGGGATCTAATTCTATTGATCCTACATTCCTAGAGGCTCTTCTTGAAGAGTTAATAACAGAGGTTCTTGCTTCCTAGTGGAATCAGGCGGCACAACCTACAAATAATCAGCCACCAGCTACTGAGGAGATTGATCCAGAATTCCTTGCTACCCTTCCTCCAGATATACAAGTAGAGGTCCTTGCACAACAACGAGCACTGAGATTGCTTCAGGCAAATCTCTTTGATGGAAAAACTGTTGATATGGATAGTGCTTCAATACTTGCAACGTTTCCTCCTGAACTTCATACTGAGGTATAATCTTCTTGTTAGTAGTTAATAGTAATATTTTACCCTTACAAAGTTACTTGTTTATTTTGTATTAGTATTTTACTAAACCTGTTTATTGCAATGAGAGCAGGGAGGTGCTAACAACCCAGCATGGGGGAGATGTTGAAAGTGTTTTGTTGTGTAATGTTATGTAGCATGACATTCCCATAAAATAATAAACACGATTGCAAATGATGTCGGCTTAAACAAATATCTTGAACCTAGATGTATCAAGAGCGGGAATGGATAAAATATCTTGATGTGTAAATTTTTTCTTAATGTTTAAAATATTTTAGATAAAACCCTCAAAAAAATTTGGATCCCTCTTGCTGCTTGATATATCCAGGTTTAAGTTATGCTAGTTTTACATATCAAGTTGGAGTTATACAATTAGATTTGTGATCTTCCATCTGTAATGCAGGTTTTGTTGACATCCTCAGATGCTGTGTTGTCCAATTTACCTGAGGCACTTGTTGCTGAGGCACGTAGGTTGTGTCGAAGGTTTGGGTACCCAAATGATGATCGATTTGGATTTCATAGAGGCAGACGGCCTCTTTCTGGAATAGGAGGGAGAAATGGTTCCCTTGGTTCAGATAGAGTTGGAAATGCAGGTTTACATAGAACTGTTTTTGGAGACAAATTAACTGAAGCTGATGGGAAACCTTTGGTGGATACTGCAGCTCTTAAAGCCATGCTTTGTATTCTTCGTGTTGTTCAGGTATTCAATTATATAATTAGTGACTCTGCTTGGATTTTTCTTAGTGGCGTATAGATGAAAATTTGGATTTTAATACTATATCATGTTCCTACAGCCTGTTTATAAAGGATCACTGCAGCGCCTTCTATTGAACATATGTACCCATAGTGTTACTCGAGCTACTTTGGTTCAGCTTCTACTGGATATGCTGATCACTGATGTGGAAGGATCTACACAAAATGCTTCCTCCTCAACTAGCATATCATCTTATCGCTTATATGGCTGTTTGGGTCATGTGATTTATTCACGGCCACAGTTTTCAGATGGTGAGTTCATTTAAAAATTTTCTTCATGTTTTAGAGTCAGAGACTTTAGTTTTTATGCTGAGGATGGTTAGTGTTTACAGGAGCCCCGCCTTTGGTATCACGTCGTGTGTTGGAAACTTTGACATTTTTGGCTCAAAATCATCCACTTGTTGCAAATCTTCTACTCTATGTAGAACAGCTAGTCACTCATAAACCTCAGTGAGATCAGCACATGGACAGGGGTAAAGCTTTAATGATTGATGAAGAGAGTCTATCAGAAACTTTAATTAAAGGGAGTACATGCAATTTTCCTATAGTTTTACTTCTAAAACTTCTTAATTAGCCTCTCTATTCAAGAAGCACTGCCCATCTTGAACAGGTAAATACTTAGGAGGTTCGTTGTTTAGCAAATTTTTGTTGCAATATAAAATTCTTAATGAATTAATAGCAAATTTGTTGAATGCAGGTGATGAGTCTTCTTAAAGTCATAATGAACAGTGTTGAATTCCATGTCCAGTCAGGTTCTCAGTCTCAGCTTACAGATTCAGCTCCAAAACCTGCTCTTCAGGATGTCACAACTGATGCACATATTGATACTTCAGGCTTTGAGATGACCTCACAGGGTTCAACTTCTGCTATAGAAAAGAAAGTTGATTCTGCAACAGTGTTGCTCAGTATTCCTGAAACAGAGCTTAGATTATTATCATCCTTTTTGGCATGTGAAGGGTAAGGCTAATATTGTCCATGTGGCTCTTTCTATTTCAATCCTGGTTTTTTGTATTGACTGGACTAAGATCAGGATGAATGGTCTCCATAACATTCAATGATGTTCACAATTCAGTATGGTTTCATTTAAATTGAATGGCTAATAAAAAATCTTCATTTTTGGCTTTCTGATTGCTATTTTACACTTTCTAGATTAATAGATCGAGATTGTGTTTTGATCACTTTACCATGCTCTGTAATTTTTTGGATGGCTAATTTTTGAGCCTTATTCAATTGCAGTTTGTCAGAACTTGCGTATTCTCATGCTACGGATGTATTTATGAAGTTAGTGAAAGTGGCACCTCCCCATCGGCATCTTTTCATTACTGAATTGTCAAATGCTGCAGAAAGATTGAGCAAGGTTGTAGTAGGTGAACTCCAATGTTTTGGCGACGTAGAAACCATGCTTCTTTCAACTCAAATGTCTAGTTCTGCAATTTTCAGAGTTCTGCAGGCTTTAAGCTCTCTTGCTTCCTCACTCCACAAAGAAAAGGATGATGAGGTACTGCCTGATAGAGATCATGATGAAAGTGTGACTATAATCAGGAGTCTAAGTTCAGCTGTTGAACCTCTATGGAAAGAACTGAGTCTCTGCATCAGTAAGATAGAAAATCGCTCATCTTCATTGTATACTATATCTACATCTTCTGGTGCTAATGGGGTTTTACCCCCTCTGCCACCGGGCACATAGAAAATCTTGGCATATATTGAGGCATTTTTTGTAACATGTGAAAAGTTGCAACCTGGTCAAATGACACCTGCATAGCTAGAATATGCCAGTGCTACTGCTAGTGAGGTAAAAGAAGCTGCAAGTTCATCTGAGTCTTCTTTCCTGCCAAAGTCCTTGTCAGCTCCACAGAGAAAGGTTGATGAGAAGGGGATCACTCTAATGAAGTTTGCTGAAAGGCATAGGAGGATTTTGAATTCTTTTGTCCGTCAAAACCCTGGTTTACTTGAGAAATATCTCTCTCTTTTGTTAAAGGTTCCACGCTTGATTGAATTTGACAACAAATGTGCATATTTTTGATCAAGAATACGACAACATCAAGATCACCAAAATTACAGTTATGTCCGAATCTCTGTCCGACGAGCATATATCTTGGAAGATTCATACAATCAGATTCGAATGCGTTCAAAAAGGGACCTAAAAGGGAGTTCGAATGTCCACTTCCAAGGGGAGGAAGGCATTGATGCCGGTGGGCTTACAAGAGAATGGTACCAATCGTTGTCAAGGGTAATCTTTGATAAAGGTGCTTTGCTGTTTACAACTGTTGGAAATGAAGCAACGTTCCAGCCAAACCCTAATTCTATCTACCAAACAGAGCATCTCTCATACTTCAAATTTATTGGGAGGGTGGTAAGTTCTTTCTCACTCACTCATCTTTGTACAATTGTTTTTTGCTGTTGACTAAGTTTTAGCTGGTGTTACCTTATTCTATCACATAATTTCAAATTTTAACGTGGAACTATATTTTGGTACATGTAGAAAACTAATCATAGAGGTTGTTTGGATTTAGTTTCCCTTTCCCCTCTTGTCTAATATATTCTAGCATGGAATTTGTAGGTTGCAAAGGCTTTGTTTGATGGATAGCTTCTAGATGTTCACTTTACTCATTCATTTTATAAACATATTCTTGGAGTTAAGGTTACTTATCGTGACATTGAAGCTATCGATCCAGATTACTACAAGAATTTGAAATGGATGCTTGAGGTATTTATCATCTGATGGCTGATTAGTTCTGAGAATCATGGGTTGGGAAATGAAATTTTATCCAAATTTATTTTCATTGACCTTTTCTTGTTCTTTTTTTTGCATAGAATGATATTAGAGAAATGTCTGATCTTACATTTAGCATGGATGCGGATGAAGAGAAATTGATATTGTATGAGAGGGAAGAGGTAATCACACTTTCAGTTGGTGTCTGCTATGGTTTGTGGTATCTTATGTTTTTTGAACTAACTGATGTTTTTGTTGTCTGTAGGTTACTGACCATGAGCTGATTCCTGGTGGTCGTAATAATACTTTACCCTTTTACTAGTTAATTTTGTATTAATATTTGACTAAACCTGTTTATTGCACTAAGAGTAGGGAGGTGCTTACAATCCAGCATGGGGATATGCTGAAAGTGTTTTGTTGTGTAACGTTATGTAACATGACATTCCCATAAAATAATAAACAAAATTGCAAATGATGTAGGCTTAAACAAATATCTTGAACTTGGTTTTCAAATGGTTAGAAATGTAATTAGTTATTTGGTTAGAAATGTAGTTAGTTATTTGGTTTTCTGAACTTCTACTTGAACTTGTTTTGGACATCATGTAGAACCTTGATGTGACTGTCCATTGTTGAGAGGAAAAAGGTAAAAACATGTCTCTATTTGTCAATTGAATTTAACAATATTTGTGTAGATATACTCTGATTTTTATCAAGCCTTTGGTGTTTTTTCTCTTGATTTTGAAAAATAGTCAAGTAGTGTCAAGTAGTGAGTGTTTAGCCATTTTTTAGACATCATGTAGAACCTTGATGTGACTATCCATTGTTGAGATGAAAAGGGTCAAAGGAAGAGTGACAAACTAGTGTTAATTTAGGAAATGAATGTGATCTCTATGATGTTGATAATTGTGGGTGAAGTAATGTGCATCCACAATATACATCAAAAGAAGCAAGGTGCATTATAGAATGTATGTGGGGTATCATGTCAATATACTAGGTAGAAATATAAAGGGGTATAAAAAATTTAAATGAAAAAATGGATACATGCAATATATAGTGAAATTAGGGGTTTTTTAAAATCAGGAAGGCATATTGGGAGGGGGTTAAAAAAACGATTTTGGGAGGCATTTTCCAATATTTTTTGAAAATAGGGGTATTGTTTCATATGCCACGAACGAACGTGCTATGGCATGGTTTCACTAAGTGAAGAACCCGTGGTTTTCTGCAGGTAAAAGAGTATTGAAGAATAAATGGGTTTATAGGTTGAAGGAAGAAGCTGGAGGTAAGAAGAGGTACAAGACCAGATTTGTTGTAAACGAGTTTTCACAAAGGAAAGGTGTATATTTTGATGAAATATTTTCTCTTGTTCTTAAAATGACTTCAATTAGGACAATTTTAAGTCTAGTGGCGATAGAAGATTTGGATCTTAAATAATTAGATGTAAAGACAACCTTTCTCTATAGAGATTTGGAGGAAGATATTTATATGTAGCATCCACATGGGTATGTGGTCAAAGGGAAGGATAATTTAGTATGCATGCAAGTTGAAGAAGATATTGTATGTCCTGAATCATGCTCCAATACAGTGGTATTTGAAATTTGACAGGTTTATGATAGAACAAGGTTAGAGTTGTTGTCATTTTGACCACTGTGTTTATTTCATCAATCTTAATGGAAGATTTATTATCTTGTTGTTGTATGTGGATGGCATGCTTGTTGCAAGGTCTAACGTTTAGGATATAAAGGTGCTGAAAAGGAAATTAGCTAATTCATTTATGATGAAGGATTTGGCTGTTGCAAAGCAAATCCTTGGTATGAGAATAACAAGACATAAGAAAAATCGCAAATTGACATTGTCTCAGGGTGAGTACATAGAAAACGTGTTGGATAGGTTTAGAATGCAAGATGCAAAACTAGTTAGTAAATCTTTGGCTATCCATTTGAAACAAATTAAGGAGATGTGTCCCAAGACACATGAGAAGATATAATAAATGTCAAAGGTCCCTTATTCATCAGCAGTAGGTATCTTGGTGTATGCGATGGTGTGCATAATACCAAATATTGCACATGCAGTGGGAGTTGTGAACAGGTATATGAACAATCCAAGTAAAAAGAATTGGAAGGAAGTAAAGTGGATTCTTAGGTATTTGAGAGGTACTACTACTCATGCATTATGTGTTGGAGGTTCGAACATTGTTCTACAAGGATATGTTGATACATATATGTTTTTACAAGGATATTTTTATGCACCATGGGGTATGTTTTTACTATAGGTAGAATAATAGAAAGTTGTATTTTGAAACTAAAAAAGGTTTTTACATTTTCAACAATGGAAGCAAAGTATGTTGTTGCTACAGAGGCTACTAAAGAGATGATTTGGATATAGAGGTTTATGGAGTAACTGAGTAAGGAGCATGACAATAACATGTTGTATAGTGACAACTCGAGTTCTGTTCATCTTGCAAACAACTCAACTTTCCATTCTAAGACTAAATATATACATCTCAAATACCATTTAATATGATCTATTTTGGAAGATGAATTGTTGAAGCTGGAAAAGATACATACTAGCCAGAATCTTGCAAACATGTTGACAAAGGTAATAACCAGAGAGAAAATGAGTTCCTACTCAATTCCAATTGGACTTCAAGCATGAAGGTGAAGATGAGAAATATTCCATATCCAAGGTTTGAATCATATTCCAACAAGTGCAGTAGTAGTGAAGTTGTTGTGATCAATATCTAAATGGGATATTGTTAGTGGTGGAGAATGATCTTCCTAATTCAGTGGTTGTGTTTCAACTGTGTTTGGATCCTAGTACATGATCATGGGTGTGGGGGGGTTTAACCCCACTATAATTATAATGGGGTTTTTTTTGGGGGGGCGGAGACAAATAATTTAAGAGCCCACGTTGGTGGGGGTTTGGGGGCAACGCTCCCATAGAGAAAGTTTTAGAAAAAATTCCTTGTAAAATGTTGTAATTTCATAGTCATGACTTGGTCAATAATGGTTAGTTTACGGACCCATGGTATTTTCCCATGGTAATCCATCTTTAAAAGGAAGGAATTGTATTACGGTTGTGTATTGTATTATAGTATTGTGAAAAATGATCTTTGCGATTATGTGAGAGATACCATGAGGAAATGAAGAAGAAGTTGCAGTGGATGTTTTTTTTTGTTGGCAAAGTGGTGGAACCCCCCTGACTAGCATGGTTGCCATTAGCTAAGAAACCACAAACCATGGGCATCTAAGCCATCAAAATCACCCAGGGATTGCACCCGGCCTACACCGCACCAACCCTTAACATGGTTGGATTTTATGGTATCCGGCGGAATTAGAACCGACGACCTTTCAGCTTAGGGGGCGTCTTAACCATACCCTGCCACCAACTGTTCTACATCTCGCGGATGAAGTTGTAGTGGATGTTATGTGGGTTGTATCCATTAATTTTGTTGGACGGTATAATAGAAAGGATTGGAAATATAAGTGTGGACGTATCCCATATTGGATGAACCATGTATATTGGTGTCTCTCTTGTATTGTGTTTATGTTTTTTTTTTATTTTCATTTTGTTTTATGTTATTTCTCTATGATCATGTATTCATGTAATTAGGATGCATGTGTAACACAAACTCTGCATACACATGTCTGGAAAAGTACAATGTGACCTAGTTATGGTGATTGAATATGCCCCATGCTCTAATAAACCTATCACAAACATGAGGCACAATAACCTCAAGCCTAAGATCTCATAACAAGAGTGGTTTTCTAGGAGCACAAACATAAGGGATGTCAAACAAACTTCCCTTGACATCCTTTCCTATTTTTGCATGTTTCACAACCTTCCATTAGGACCCAATACATGGTACCTCCTCCTATAGAAATTAGTTTTCTAGATGTCAATAAGAGGCCCTTCCTTTTGGTGGACCTCCAACAATCCATCATCTACATCGATCACCATGATAATCGACTGTTTGGATGGGAAATTGGAGAAAATGGCCCCTAATTGGGTGCACAACAAATCACACTGTAATGTAATATCCTTGAGCATGATCCTTGTGATCTCATCCTATCAAGGAGGTGGAGAAGTAGGATGAGCACCTAATAAATAGATAAAAAATATATATTAGTCAAATTACAAATGGTTGATACAAAATCAAGATACCAATAGTTGAAAAATATATAAATATGAATTTTATGTACATGAATGTACAAAATCATGCTTTCAGTATGTTTATGAGTCATGACCACCATATGAAATATTGACCATGATTCTCCCAGAAAACGATCACCAAATTCTCTAGTTGGTGGGGTGCCTATGAAAGTAGAAACAAGCAATAATTAATAATTCAATTACATGTATTCACTTTTTTATCTAAGTCAATAAAAAAAACTATATATGTAAATAATTCACATATGACTATGTTCACGACATGGTGGGGGTGCCACAAAACTAGATCCTCTTGATGAACGTGATTTGCAAAGGGAAGAAACCTGCTCTAGAAATAATCTATATGAAACAATGAAGATAAATATTATATATGTTATCTTTTGAATACAATAAAGGATGTAAGAAATACCTGCCTATAAATTGATTTCCCCACCAATATATGTTCTTAATAATGTAACGTAATGTTTAACATTACATTATAAATAAAAAAATGTGTCGGCTCATAAAATAAAAAATACATGTCCTCTCATAAAATAAAAAATTATGAAAATAAATTTAAAAAATTTAGATCCTCCGAACAAGATTAAAACTTAAACCCAAATATATCAAACATGTGAGGGATCAAATTTCTTAAGTTTAATATTTAAAAAAATTACACCTCAAGAAATAGGATTCCTTAGTGCTTGTTAGATTCGAGTTTAAGATGAATCTATGTTGGTTTATTTTTAACTAAAGTATGGATTACACATGTACAGTAAAAATATCTAATATTACAATTTTTTTGGTTAAAATTGCATTACTAAAAACAATTTGAATCAATACATATAATTAATTTTTGGGGGTTTTGAGGAAATTTCATTAAATTCCTAAAAAATACAACACTTTCAAACAATTCATAGAAGAACTAGTTTTTGAGGGTTTGGAACAAATTTCACAAATTTATTAAAGAAAAAACACTTTCAATCAATGCTTAGAAGAACTGTTTTTTCAGGGTTATGAACAAATTTCATAAAATTCCTGAAAAAATCAACACTTTCTTTCAATGCATAGAATAACTTATTTTGGGGGGTTTTGAGTTGCTTATCTATAGTTGTAGAGGACATGGTAGAAATAAGTGGTGGTTGTGGCATGTTGCAGTCCCTGGTAAAATCAAGACAACCACTTTATAGTCCTTGTTCAAGCTCATATGCAACAAATGTGTCCATATAATCCAGGGTTTCATGATTTTACAATTTTATACCTGTTAGAGGTGAAGATCTCGACCAAGATTTATAAATTTTGATCAAGCGTCATAAATCAATTGATATTTGAAACTCCGTGGGATCATGTCAAGCCAAGTCCTTTTGGTTTATAAATTGCATCCTCACATTCTCTCGATTTAACTTTAAAACTCGATTGAGCATGGTAACTCGATTGAGCATGGTAACTCAATCGAGCTCAAGCTCTTGATTGGGGGTTAGATAAGCCATTGATCGAGATCTATATTTTGATCGAGGGTTTTTTTAACTATCAATTGATCTTTTTAAATAAGCTCAATTGAGGGATTAACAAAATCTCGATTGAGCTCACCTTTTAGCATACATATGCCCTCTTCTTGCCAAAAAGAGTTACCCATGTTCATGGGAACACCTTTAATGTGTCTTGGGCCCTATAGCCTTTCTCTTTCTCAGTTTCAAGGGTCATACCTTCCTCATTACTTGTAATGAAATCCTTATATAAAACATCATTGGAAAACAATCCCATTTTGCGTCGACTTCTTCTCCTACTTCAATTGAAATCACATGCAACTTGGTTATTGTAGGACCATCATCTTTTTCAACCTCTCTTTTCTAAAGTTTCATTGTTGCAATCACTCCTTCCTCATCCTCTTCTAGCATGATTTTATTAATTTCATAAAATTCATGTGCACACTTAGCACTTTCCTCAACCATGATTTGGATAATTATTTTGTTTTCAACTCTCTCATCCCACTCTCTTGCTTCTCCTTAGCATTTAAGGAAAATAAAAGGCCTCTTTTAATGGCTACATATCCTTTGCATAAGCATTAATTGCACGGAGAATAGTGAGGTGATTGAGAACCTAGTATGGGGGATATGTTGTCATGTAATGTAGCATTATGTACCAAAAAAAAAAAAAAAATTAAAAAATTCATGTTGGCTCATACAATAAAAAATTAAAACCAAATAAAAGTAATTAAAAAAATCCATTTATCTATCAATAACTGAGAGAAATAAAATTTCTTGAGGTGTTAAATATTTTTGGAAGTGTAAAAATATTAAGACTAAAAAAAATACACCTCAAGAACTTGGATCCCTCTCGGTGCTAGATAGATTCAAGTTTAAGATGGATTTATGTTGGTTCTATTTGGAATTTTTTGTCGATTTTAAAACTCTATGGTATTTTCCTCATTATCTCATACAAAACCTGTTCCCATGGCCACTCTACAAAACTAATATTTCATGTCCTTGATCGCCTTGGTGGCCCTTTAATATGAAAATGAACACTTTGCAATGCCATTCGTAAATTTTTCTTGCTCTGATACCATGTTGTAACATCCCTGGTAACCAAAGTGGCCTTTTGAGATGACAGGGAACTCATTCAAATTCCATTTTTTCAAGTTTTCTTCCTCCAATACCATTCTATCATGTTCTCCTCAACCAAACTGATCATCATAGGAGGCATTACACAAATTTAGGCTTCCAATGTGCCCAAAAACCAAATATGACTTCATAATATTTAAATATGTGTGTCAAACTAATTAGCATCTTAATCTTGTCTAATCAACCCCTTAATTAACCTTGTAGACAATCTTGACTATTAATTTCCACTTTCAATGGCTAATTTCCAACTTGTCGACTTATTTCCACCTTTCCTGTCATTTTCGACATCCATACACCAGGAGTAAACAATCAGAACACCCATAAACCATACACAACTCACCTTGTCGACTTCGATGTTTCGATATTAGAAGTTGGAACTCATAATGATACCACTATTCCAAAACAAAAACCATCGACTTTTTGACTTCGACTGCTATCTTCTGTAAATAAGAAGTTATAATTCATAAGCACAAATTGGTTCCCAACAAAACCAACCCAAATTGTCATTTTTGACGTTTTTAACATCAAGAATTGGAATTCAGAACTATGAAAGAATTTCTTAACAAAACCTTTCCATATTACTAAAGTGGACTACTATCTTCTGTACACCGAGAGTTGAAATTCGAAACCACCAAACAGGTTCCAATAAAACCACCTCCTTGACTTTCCAACATCGAGTACTATCTTCCATACATCAGGAGTTGGAGGTTGGAACTGACAAATAGGTTCCAACAAAATAAACCCCGACTTCCCAACTCTGACTTTCTGAATTCGTGTGTCAAAAGTTGGAACCACAAAACAAATTCCAACAAAACCACCCTCGACTTACCGAATTCAACTTTTCTGACTTCGGGAGACAGAAGTTAGAAACACATGATATAATTTAACAATAATGATACTACCATTAATAAGTTGACTTCTATGTTTTCAACATCAAGAGTCGAACCTTGGAGCTATGCAACTACTCCTTGGAAAAAACACCTTTGACAGGTTCACTTTAATGTCTGTACATCAGACCTTGGAAGTCAAAACT
The DNA here is from genome assembly GCA_001517045.1 of Pseudotsuga menziesii. Taxonomy (NCBI): domain Eukaryota; kingdom Viridiplantae; phylum Streptophyta; class Pinopsida; order Pinales; family Pinaceae; genus Pseudotsuga; species Pseudotsuga menziesii. The sequence goes on along the minus strand of LPNX010414207.1, from coordinate 8,075 downwards.
ACTGAACAAAAAAATTCCATGACCTATATGACGCTGATATTGGCATCAATTCCTCGGAAGAGAAACTTTGGAAAATCACATACACATGTCTCTATCGCCCTCCTACTCGAAATTCGGAAGCCGAGACTCCACCATAACTTTACAAGAAAACTTTGATTCTTGATTTCCTCCCTTTGTAACACAATGAACATTCTGTTAACAAAATTTCACTGAGATTTCTCCTTCTGAACTTAGGAATTCACACTGCAGTTTTTTCCGTGAAAAATCCTCAATATTCTTTCAACTTGGCAAGTTAACACTTAGCCAGTTCAAGCACAAAACTAAGGTACAAATGAAAGCTTCCCATATCCATGTTATTCCTCCACAGAACTTAAGAAATGGTGCAAGTGAAAACTAAACATACATAGTTGAGACACACATGATCCACACATACAATTTATGAATACGCAAACATAATTTATTGCAGACATCCATTAAAGGCATACCCAATTCAAATACACATATACACTTATCTTTAACAGCAAGATCCAAGATACCGACTCTATAAGGGATGTTTTCCACTCAACTGTAGGTACTTTTCTCACCTATATTATTTTAGCTTTATATGCCACCCCTGAGCTAGGCTATGAGTCCACCAAGGAGAAGCAACAACTACAGGATTCTCTCTCTTGGCCCACAACCCAATATTCTATCTATATTTTGTCAATTTCTCACACAAATCTCCATAGGGAATTCAAAGAGCTTTCCCAACCACAGATTCTACATTACATCCATAAATTTGAGACCTCCTATCTCCAACTAAAGTTTAGGGTTAACATAGTCAATAACAATGTTATAGAGATTGTTGGCTTGATAAATCCATCTACGTCCATGGTGAACATGCATGCATCACAACATGCATCCAAAATGTGTGTCCATAGTGTGAATCACATCATGTGAATGAATGATCACAAATTCCTCCACGTCATGAATCCAAATAGGGGTGAAGAGTGAATGAGAGTACGTAAGGAAGAACAATATTGTGTAAGGATGCATGTGAATATCGATTTCCAATAGGTAAGAGAAGAATAGAGGAAAAATCTATTGACATGGATTATGACAACAAATGGAAGGATGGATGACAACACTATCACCTCCCAAATGTTTCCATAACTTCGTGAGGTGATATACCCACCAAAATCACCCACATGCATTCAAATATGAGGCTAATTAGTCAACAAGGAAATAAATGGCTTATTCAAGACACATGGAATCATTGGGTGAGTTATAAGGTTGACACTTGGTAGCAAGGGATTAGTCTACCCTAGACTCTCGTTCCTTTTCCCCTATGGTGGAATCATAGTCCCTTTGGTGCTCCCTACACAACCATGCTTGGACCATTTCATTATTCATATTTACATGCTTTTACATACATTTTAGAGTTCGCATAACATCCAACCATATAGTCCAAGTAACAACATTTACATCATATATTCCTATCCATTCACTAGTTTGGCCTTGTCCTTGATCTCTACACTAGGAATCCATACTATCATATTTGCAATAGTTACACATCAATCCAATAGATATACCAAGGGTCAGAATGGGGAAATTACAATCCCCTCCCCCTTATAATAAAACCATCCTTGGTGTTCTCTTTACTTTCTCAACAAGGCTCCATGACCTTCTTTGTTGTTGCAATTACCTTTATTTTATCTTTATTAGCACCCATTGGTTCTCTTTCCAATATTTACCTCGTCATACTGAGCCTTTCAGGACAGCCACCTATCCAACTACATACTTAAGATGTCTCCAAGGTCTTAGAATCTAGGAATATCTATGCTCAAACAATGAGTCAATTCACACGTTATATTTTCTCTCATGGAAATCATCCCTTATAGGATTTTTCAGAAGTATAGCTGAAGCATATACACATGCATATTCAGATTAAATCAACAAGAAGTTGTGAAATAATCAAATACTTATCTACATAAGCATATTCATTTAAGTCCATTGTATCCCGCTTTGACTTCAGAAAACTATGGTACCCACAAGACCTACCCTTCCCACCATAAGGATGGTACCTCTTCTCTGCTACAAAGTACCTTGAGTGTACCCACCCCTTTCTAGTGCTCTTAAATGTGAAATCAAAATGTATCAAGTCTATTGAAAGCCTTAGATTACATGTACATACATACAAAACAAATATTTGGTCAGCATGATGGCTTGGACACAATATTCAATAACCAATGCCAAGCTAGTATGTTGATTGGGTTTATCAGGCATAATAAAAAGATACACATGCATGGTCCCCTCTCCTATCCAACCAATGGTTCCCTATAGGAAACACATAGGAGGATCACTTAACTGCAGGATAGAATGGTCCCGCAATACCCACTCACACAATATAAGGATTGTACCCCTTTTTTATTCCACAGTCCCTTGGGCATACCCACCCCCTCAATGCTCTTTAAGGATGGTACCTATTATCTGCTACAAAGTCCCTCAATCATACCCATTCCCCCAGTGCTCTTTGGTTTGAGATTGTAGAAAAATTACCAATACCCCTGCACATGTCCCAAGTACCCATGCTCTTACATGGTTTAGAAACACTGCGAAGCAACAAACACATGCAATAAATTACACATGATCCTCAAACCTAAGCCGCCCTTGTATTCCCCTTTCCTTTTCATATTCAGCAACCAACACATTCCCTCCTGGAATGCTTTCGCCGTCTCACCTGTATTACATATACGCATGCAATTCACATGAGATATTATTAAAAATTTAACAAATTTTATAGCTAAACCAATGTGTGTTTCATTCCATTGCTATGAGACAATTATCATAATAATTTCAATTAAAAATTTCAAATATGTTTCACATAGAAACTAAGTTTCCAAAGCATGAGATATTTCTCATGGTGTTTTTCTCTTGCAGACCATAGAACATGGTATTCCTACAATGTTTCCTCCTGACATCAATCACAAATAGAAAAACCATCAATAGAATTAATAATCAACTTTATATTCATTTAACCATGAGACCATCCTCATATTGTTTGGCTCTTGAAGGCCATAACACTTGGTCTTCTTGAAATATTTTCTCCTCACAATCACAAACATAAAATGGACAAACAATCAGTTATATTAATGATTATATTCAAATGAAAAATCCCCATTCTATCTTCTACATGATTTAGGTTTATTTAACAACGTGTCAGTGTTTTGTTGCTTGGATCTCGTAATACAGATCTTGAGGGATGAGACTCGAAAGGCTTGGATGCTAAGAGAGGAGGAGAGTAATTTTGCAATTTTTTATCAATGCATCCATGATTGAGATCAGAGGCAAGGCTCAAAGAGCCTCCCATCTCAAAACATCTACTCAAATGGATTAACCAAGAATAATTCACAATTATTAACACAAAGTAATAAGACCAGAAAGGTAGGATGCTAAAAAAACATTGAATGCTTTATTGAGAAGGCATAGAGCATTTTTATAACATTATTACAATGTGTCTTGGGGCTATACCATGGGCCAAAACCATGAGTTGTCAAATACCACGGATGGGGGAGCTACAATGTGTCTTGAAGCCATACCATGGAACAAAACCATGGATTGTCAAATACCATGGATGGGAGAGGGTGGCCTCTCTATTTAATGATTTTATGATGAATGGGAAATGGTGGCATCTCCATTTAATGTGTTTATGTATTACACATCCGAATTCGGACCATATGCCTTATGAAATTTGGATCATTCTTCCCCCCTTAGAAAATTATGGTCCCCATCATTTTATGCTAAAAATAGATCCATGATGACAATGTGCCAATTTCCAATGAAGAGAAGGGTTTTGTGAGATTAACCCATAACCGTGGGTTTTGTTTGGTTGACCCATAACCGTGACCATGACTATGGGTTTTGTGTGGTTGACCCATAATTGTGACTGTGACTGTGGGTTTTGTATGGTTGACCCCTAACCATGGGTTTTGTGTGGTAGACCCATAAACATATGTTTTGTGTGGCTAACCCATAATCGTGGGTTTTGTGTGGTTAATCCCTAACTGTAACTATGGGTTTTGTGAGGTTGACCCTTAAACATGGGCTTTGTGTGGTTGACCCATAACCATAATCATGACCATGGGTTTTTTTTTGGTTGACCCATAACCATGATTACATAACCGTGGGTTTTATGTGGTTGACCCCTAGCCATGGGTTTTTTGTTGTTGACCCATAACCATGGGTTTTGCATGGTTGAACTCTAACCATGATTAAAATACATAATTGTGGGTTTTGTGTGGTTGACCTATAACCATACTATGGGTTTTGTGTGGCTAACCCATAACCGTAACTATGGGTTTTTTGTGGTTGATCCTTAACCATTGATTTTGTGTGGTTGACCCATAACCATGATTACAAAACCATGGGTTTTATGTGGTTGACTCATAACCATGATTACAATATGATTTCATAAAATTCAAAAATTGGTCTTTGGTGTAGTTGATGTCTTGCTGCAAATCCATTCATAGATTCTAATGCAGGAGAGAAAATGAAGTTTGTTGAAGACCTAGTTGATATATTGAAGAGACCTTTCCATCCATATAACATACTTTATTTTTTGGTAGCTCAGGGATTGAAAAAATATTGTTGAATTTCAGTGGACATGCGCACACTATTTTTTAGACATACATTCCTTCAATTAATGATATCTCTCAAACTAAGAATCCAAATGAAAAACCACAAAATACCCATTTTAGCTGATAGAAATATATTTACAACAAACTATAGTATAGACTATGATATTATGTGTGGATTCTGTGTTACTTGTTTAAATTTGTTGTATGTGAGGTCGCATTGTGTATAGACATATGTTGCTTCAAACAAGAATATCTCACAAACAAGGAAGGTAAATGAAAAACCGAAAAATACCCATTTTAGATGAAGGAAATATATTTTCAATGAGATATGGAATATCCTTTGAAACTATTTGTACAATTTGAAACATCTATTTTATTTTTTCATCAATGTGTTGACCTTCAATCTATCTATCACTGACCTTCTATGGAATCCATACAACAATGGATAGTTTGACAAAGGGTCGGACTGAGGTCTTCCAAGCTCCAATATGCAATGAAAAAATATTTTAATCCATTCCATGGCCATATGAGGATGAAATAATGCTTGATCTAAGAGTGTAGAGAGCCACAAAATATGCCAAGGGTTTGTAGAGCAACATGGGTTGTTGTAGATATCATGAAACTTCATGTTGCAACTTATATAACATGTAGTGCCTAAGGACCAACTGTGATGCTTACCATGTATGGCCCAACAAATTTACTCCAAGGGTTCCAAAAGGATCTTGGAAATTTCTGCATATATTTGAGCCCAAACTATGCTCAAATCGTCATTCCCATGGAGAGCGTTGCTACTCTGATACCACTCATCCAAATCTTGGGGGTTGACACGAGCTTGAGACCTAGAATTCTTGGATGTCGAGAGAGGAGGAGATTAACCTACAAATTGTTATCAATGTATCCATTATTGATATCATAGGTGAGGCTCTTTGAACCTCACCTCTCAAAACATAAACTCAAATGGATTAACCAAGAATAATTCTCAATGATTAAAACAAAACAATAAGACAAAAATGTAGGATGCCAAAAATCCTTGAATAATTTATTGAAAAGGTACATAGCCTTTTTATAACATTGTTACAATGTGCCTTGGGGCCATACCATGGGCCAAACCTATGATTTGTCAAATACCATGGATGAGAAGATGCTTTTCACGAAGCATATTTGAAAAGATGTTTTTTGAGATTCTTCATGCCCAGATTTACAAATATGCATGCCCTGGCTAAACCACAAGGAATATCACAAATATAAAAATAAAAAATGGTATCCCTCGATGAGACCTTTCCAATGGTACCAAGAACACCCCAAACCAACTTCGAGATCAAAATTTATCGTAAAAATACCATAAGATTCTGTTTTTCTCTCTCATTTTTGTTTTTCTCTCTCTACCCTTTTCTTATTTAGGATACACTGTAGAAGAGGGTAGAATGTCATGAATGTGTCTTGAAGTCATACCATGGAATAAAACCATGGGTTTTCAAATACTATGAATGGTAGAGGGTGGCATCTCCATTTGATTCTTTTATGATGAATGGGTGAGGGTGACCTCTCCATTTAATGCGTTTATGTCTTACACATCGGAATTTAGACCACATGCCCCCTGAAATTCGGATCATCTTGTAAGTGGAAGCACACCATCCCTTATGGGCTTACACATGCTTCCATAACCTAGACGTCCACCTACGACATGTCTCATGACACAATTCTCTATCAGCCAGACAATCATTAGTAATTATTATCAAAAAATTCAAATGTGAACTTTACTTATCTCTTTTCCTACAAAAATTACATTTGTCTAGCCATGAGATCCTTCTCATAATTTAAATAAGAAAATGTCAAATCTGTTTTAAATAAAAATAAAATTCAAGAACCATGAGATCCTTCACATAACGTTTAACTTTTTACACAAGTTAGCTTCCAACCTCTAGTCTTCACTATGTGCTTACACACATTGTCATACCCAAGACAATTCTATCTTCAATCTACAATTTCCAATTAGACAAACAATCTGTGAGTATCCTTTCATTGCAGAATTCACAACAATCCCTAAAGTGATCTTAGAATTATAACAACAATAAATCAACACGGTTAATTGTTAGTATCTCAAATGAAATGAAATACTTTTAATTTACATGCACCATTATCACAACACAATTGCAAGATACAATCATTGTATCCATGCATTGAAATAACTTATACTCAAGACTACACATCATATCCTTTCATGCAACTCTTCTCTCCCAATAGAATATTTTTGGTAGCCCATAGGACATGCCTACCTTCTTCATGCAATTCCTTTCCCTTGCATCCATGGCATCCCATGAAATGATCTCATAATTGTCAAGAATTCATCATTTCATTTATTAACAAATTGCAATGGAATATATATATCATAATCATGCATTTACTCAATGCACCTTAACATGTGTAACCACACATATGCATTCACAATCACATTCATGCATTCACATAATGCATCATAACATATGTACCCACACATAAGAATTCATCATTTATTATTATTTATATTATTGCTATTATTGTTGTTGTTCTTCTTCTTATTATTATTAGGTTAGTTCATTAGACCGATTGCCTCCTCCCCCCTACGGATTTTGTTAGTAGGTGAGAGGTTTTTATTAATATGTTATTCTTTTATATTAAAATCCTTTACTTCTATCTCAACCTTCATTGCAACACCATTTCCAACCACATTATGGCCTTACCCATTACTATCTCATATGGCATGCACTACCACAACATGACCATAAGTCCTCACTTACTTTGGTTATTAAACTCATAACTAACATACACACATGGCATGATATTCATTCATATGGATGCATTCAAACTCTAAATAGATAGAGGGCATAAGGATCATTTCTCTTACTACCCCATACTTCAACATACCTAGTGAGATAACATTCACATCAAGGAATCCAAGATCACATGCATACCAAGTCATGATGATTAAAATATGGATGAAGGGATTCTTACCCAATCCTCTTTCAACACTTATGTAACCAACATAAACAAACCATTACCTGCATGGCTTCCATTATCATTTTTGATGTTACATGTTTAGTTGATCTCTCACCAAGGATTACATAGTCCTTCCACCAACCTTCTTAATAATAGAAGTACTATCCCAACTTTTGTCGATCACTTGCAACAACATCATCATCATCTTCAACCATGCTTCAACCATCTCTAGCCATACAAGCATCATCAACCACAACACTTGTCATTACTCGTTCATGACATGTGTAAAACCGTACTGATTTTACCAATACGCAATGCCAATTACATGCATAAACAAGTCCACATGTATTATGCAATATCTACTAACATTCCTATTAATTCGTATTCATTTCATCTATCCAATCTCTTGCATTTTTAGCATTCACATGCAATGCCATAATATATATAAATACTTAGAAATTGTAAATTTTACAACAAAAAGAA
>LPNX010414196.1:1028555-1111639 GCA_001517045.1 Pseudotsuga menziesii | reverse complement strand
GAAATTTCACAGTTTTGCTGGTTATACACAGAGGCTGTTTTGGTCAATATATTTGGGTGGTTTTAAAAAGCTGTGAAATGCTCATAATGTGTGAAATCTTTGCTGGAATAATCATACCCTAAAGATTGCAGATCCTATAGGCTAAATGTACCAGAGTTGGTGACAGTTTGTGACTTGCAGAAAGTTTTTGCAAACATTGGTGTATTTGTCCCTTCTTTTATTGCTGACAGTTCAGTTTGATTTGATGAGCGTATGGGTGACCGTATATGAAGTACTGGGAGTATTAGGGTTTTAGATGAAGTTGTCTTGATGTTTTTGGATGCAGGCATGTGAGTGAAGCCTTAATGTACCATATCCATATCTATTGACAGTTTTCGATTTGCCTTTAAGTACTCTGGACATTGCAGTGCCATTGTGAAGTGTACAAAACAGTTTGTCATAAGAAAGGAATTTCTGTTTGAAGACACAGTAGACTGTTTGTACTAAGCCCTAAAACCAGGAATGTGATTAGCTCATGTACCCTAACAGTTCGACATGCTGTATTTATCCATGGACTGAATTATATGGTAGACATAGGTTAAAACTGACATTGCAGGCCTGTACAGGGATACCTAGCAGCGTGAGAAGGTGGTCAAACAACAGCAAGCTAATCTCCAAGCATTTCTGGAACATTAAACTAGATTGTTTTCTATCAGTTGAAGGGAGATTATGGGAAAAAGTGGAAAGATAAACAGAGCTGAACCCTCAGACCTAACTTGGGTCCAAAAACTTCTAGATTGTGCAGAGATGTTTCAGCAGGCAGGGTGGTTGAGCTTTTTCAAGAAAATTGATGGTTTTAATTCTCAGGTTTCTTGCAGGTTCGCCAAAGGACTTAAGGAGGATATGATTATGATGGATGCATTGAGATTTAAGTTAACTGTGGAATTGATATCAGAAGCTACTGAAATAAAGAATGAGGGAGAACATTGGTTTAAGAAATCTCCTTTTGAATTTGACCCTCAAAGATATTTACTGCCTAATGTTATTCCTAACTGGAGCAAAGGGATCCCTATTCAAAACTTTATAAAGGAGTGGATTGAGCCTTTAAGAATCCTTCAAAGTTATGTGACTTGTGAAGGAAGGTACTCCTTTGTCTTTAAGTACCACTTCAGATTCCTGCAGCACTTAGTAGGGGTGTCTAAAATGAATTTGCCTTTCTTTTTCCTGAAAAGCCTGCAGAAGATGTCAAGCAAAATAAAGGAGCAAGATGATCACACCTCACAGTCACTGTTTCATCATGGCCTTATTAAACTAATTATTACTACAGTGTTACAGCATGAGGGAAGAAATTGGGATTTCTTCTTATTTTGGGCTGACATTCATCCTCAAAAAGAAGACCAACAACCCAAAAGGCAAGCTGACAAAGGTAAGGTGATGATTAAAAAGCTGGGTCATTCAATCACATCTACCAGCAAGGGTGAGATTAAGGTCAAGAAGGTGACTGAGCAAGTCTCAGAACATGCACAGGGTGACAGTCACTTCAAAGTGGATTCAGAGTATCCTAAAGCCAAATATTCATTGTTTGCAGACAAGGAGGTACAGCCTGATTTGACTGTTGGTATGGAGAAAGCTGTTACTTTTGAGCAAGCTGGCACTGTTGACATGGAGAAAGCTGCCACTTTTAAAGAAGAATTACAAAATAAACCAAGAAGCCCCCTTACCATCATATCTGAAGATGAAGGGTATCTGTTGGAGGATGAGCAGCAGGTTATCATGACTGAACCAAGTACAGAAGCATTGGAAGATTTACCTACTTCAAGGAGCAAATCAGTAAAACCTAAGAGAAAAAAGAAGAAAATTGTCACTTCAAATAGAAGACTTAGAACCAGGCCTACAAACAAATTCAGGTGGAACATGAAGAAACTCCTCAATCCTAAACTAGATTCCAAGCAAGAAGCAGTGTTAATCAATTCTTCTTCCAGTGAGAGAGCAGAAAGTTTTCAGCAGGACAGTAAAAGAAAAAAGAAGACATCTGTTAAACCTTTTTCTTCTTCTAAACCTGCAGATACAGAAAAATCACAATTAGCAAATGAAGTATGCCAACCTGCTCCTAAGTTATCAGAGATAATAGTTGAAATCAGAGATAAAATCATCAAGCAGCAGGAAGAAGAAAAAGCAAATGCATGGGACTTTGCAAAACAGGGATGGGATGAAGAAGATGAGGCCATACTGAAGCAAGCAGGTATTATAGAAGAAGCTGTTGTTCAGGTTGATTATTCAGATATTTTGATGCAGGAGCCAAATGTACTGGAAAACCCTAGTGAAGAAGAAAGCCTACAAGGAAGAATTCAAATATACAAACAGCAGGTGAAGCAGCTTCAGGAGACCAATGATAATCTGTTCAAGGTCAACAGGGGGCTGGTGGAGGAATTGCAGGATGTACATCAGCATTTTTTACAGTTATCTGAAGTATCTAGAGAGGTGTTGAAAGGAAAACTAGCTACTGAAAGGTACATCATGGAGCTAGAGAAAACTGTGGAGTAGCTGCAACACGAAAATGAAGATTTGCACCAGAAGATAGACAGCCTAGAGGAAAAGCATGAAGGAACTAGAAAAAGGACTCGAAGGCTTGATGGCATTGATTTGCTTGTAAAAGCATCAAAGAAGTTATGAATCAGTTTTTAGTTAGTGATTAGTTTTGATAAACAGTTTTGTTAAGCATTGCTATTTTTAGCAAGTATGTAATTTTGTAAAAAAAATCACTTTTTACCTTACTTACTTTAGAGATTCGATGGAGGCAGTTTAGAAGGTAAAACCTAACTATTTTTTGAGGAGGATAGCTATTTAGGAGAGTTTGAAAGACATTGTAAAGGTTCTAATTTTTCTGGAGCATCAGAAGGTCTGTGGGCTATCATACTTTCAGGCTTATTCAAAGATAAGTGTTGTGACTCTCTTGTACATTTACTGATGAAACTATGGATATATGACTCTTTACCCTACTGTTAGTCTGTGTTGGCTTTACTGTGAGTTTATTTAGCTTCTTAATTGACAATTTCAGTGCTGGTTAATGTTTGTTTTCTAGCAGTGCTTGTTCATTATGGGTAAACTTCAATACAGGCTTTTTGTTAGTTTCTTGTGATATATATACATCTTTATCAGTGATTGTGTTTGATTTAGTTGTTTCTTATCTGATGAATGTATTCCCTACATGCTCTTGATGTTTATGACCAAAAAACTTAAAACAAAAACCCTAAACCCTAGTTTGAATTGAGATTTTCTCTTGAGATTGTGTTGGCTTGTTCCCCTAGCCTTAGGAACAATTTCTGGCACAAACACCATCCAACTGTTTGTGAGGCACCCTATTCTGAATATAGGCTGCACAGTTGATAGCATCGGCCCAGTACTTTGGTGGCAAAGTTTTGGCCTCCATCATGCATGTTGCCATCTCCTTCAGTGATCTGTTCTTCCTCTCTGCAACACCATTTTGCTGTGGTGTGTAGGGGATAGAATGCTGCACCTGAATACCTACATATGCACAATAGTTAATAAACTCATTCTTGACATACTCACCACCGTTGTCAAATCTGAGTGCTTTGAGTTTTCTTCCACACTGGTTTTCAACCAAAGCCTTGAAGACTTTGAATAGGCCAAAAACGTCTGACTTGTGTTTCATGAAGTGAACCCAACAATGCCTGGAGAAATCATCAATAAAGGTCAATGCATATTTGGCTTGACTCATGGACATATGAGGGAATGGGCCAGCAACATCACTGTGAATCAGCTCGAGGGGTGCAGAGGTTCTCTCATGGCTGGCTTTCTCAAATTTGTGCTCTGGGTGTTTTCCTAGGATACAGCCTTGGCATACACCTTTGGAAAATTTTATCTTGGGAAACCCTATGACCATATCTTTCTCACTAAGATCAGATAAATACTTGTAATTTAAATGGCCAAATATTTCATGCCATAGCTTTCTAGCTTCATTAGCATGGATAAGAAGAGCAGAGGGGTTTGAGTAAGGCAGGAAGTGTGAAAACATGTATACCTTTTGCGCATGATTCACTACTCCTTTTGCAATGATTCTTCCACTTGAGATTTCTGTGATCTCAACTTCATCTGGTGAGAATATGACTTTCTTAGGAGACCTAGTGTGGGTCATCTGGTACACTGACAGAAGGTTGGAGGCAAGAACAGGGACATACAGCACATTGTTGAAGTTGCCATGATCAAGTTCTATCCTTCCTTTTCCTTTGCTTTCAGTGAGAGGGTCATCTCCCAGTACAATAGATGGTCCTTTTGACTTGTCCAGTGAGGAGAAGGCCTCCTTAGTCGAAACCATGTGTCTTGAAGCTCCAGAATCTATGATAAAAGTGGGTGAGCTTGATGTGCCAGCAACTAGAGCATGAACTCTCTCTCTGTCATTAGAACTTGATCCTCCTTCTCTCTTCTTTGAGCCTTCTGGAAGGGAGATGCCATTCTTCTCCAACAGTTGAGTTAACATATCTATCTTCTTTTTCATACAAGAGCTTTCAGTATGATTGCCCTTATTGCAGTATGAGCACTTGTTCATATCACCTTTGTTTTTCTTCTTCTGGGTATTTTTCTTGGGACCTTGTTGATCCTCTGGAGACTGCTTCTTGTCTCTTCCTTTCTCAGGTGGATTTTTAGATTTCTTTTTGCTTTTTGAATCCACCCTTGAATCTCCAGCAACCAAAGCTTGGTCTTTGGAAGGTTTGATGGTGCCCATCATCACCAGCTTGTCTTGTTCCTGTGTGAGAGATTCCATGAAATCTGCAAGGCTAGGCATATTCCAGGTTCGAGTTGTGAGTTTTGTGGCATAGAAGGTCGAAACAAAGACTGAGTAGTTAGGCCCTAGCTTCGAGAGGATGGACAATATGAGCTGCTCATATTTCTTTTCAATACCACACTGTTTCAGCTACAAAACTAGTGCTTTGAACTTGGAGAAATATAGCTGCAGGGATTCAAAATTACTGGGACTCAGGGAGATCAGCTCATTTTCGATCTGGTGTCCCCTCATCTCATCTATCTTTCCAAAGAGTTCAGAAAGTTTCTCCCATACTTGATCCGGTGAAGTCAATCCATCGAGATGGAAAAGGAGGTCTCGGGAAATACTGAGACATAGGAGGCCATAGGCCTCATCTCTCCGATTGTGCCATTTGATCTTCTCTGCAGCAGCATTGGGCTCTGCTCCTATAGCCATAGTCACCCTACAGAGGCCTTTCGCTCTCAACAAGATCTCCATCTCTGCTTTCCATTCAAAAAAGTTGAAGGGAGTGAGGATAGTTTTTTGTAAATCCATAGCTTTAGAAAATCTGTCCCGGCTGTCAGTAGAAGGCTCCCAGTCTTGATGTCGAACCTGCAAAACAATTTTTGGAGGAGAGTAACAACCTACAATGGATTTGATACCATGTAGAAATTCAGGCCTGCAGTAGATTAATTTCACTCACAACAATTAACAATTGATCATGCAAAATTATCAACAATGGAGACTGAATATGGAGCTGTAACACAAAATTATATTAACTGAGTGTACAATAACCAAACCTGTAATAACATAGGCTGCTGAATATATAGAATACATGAGAAAATTGAATGCATAAGGAAGCATCCAAATCTAGCATAAAGCAGGCTTACCCAAAATAGGCAAATCCCCCATAGGTGTAAAAAGTTGATCCCAAATCTATCAAGGACCCCACGAATTAGCAAGGGCACATAGGCAAGATAAAGAGTGGTCAAATGGCAGCTCATACATGCTTTTGCATGGAGGAAAGAGTGGAGGAGGAAGAGGCAACAAAGCAGATTCACCTCACCTAGTCTTGCTTTCCTATGTGCCTTAAAACACTGAAAAAGCAGATGGGCACCTAGGAGGCCAAGAATAAAGCAGATTTGATTCCTAAGGCTTTCCCAAGCACTCCATGTGTCAATAATGGCAAGTTTGACCTCTATGGATAGGAAATTAGCAACTTGCACATGGTGGGACTCATGGACTAGGCAAATAAGACAAAATAAATGAATTAATGTCTAAGTGGGTAAATACTATGGGTTGATTATTCTAACAATCTTCAAAATATTATTTTTGTTGTTAGTAAGCTGAACTCATTGATATTACGATATATATAGATATTATATTTTCTGGTTTGGATTTATATGTATAAGTTTTAATTTTGAGTCTACCATATACTTGGAACATGTAAATCACATATGAACCTGAGATTCAACTCGTAAAATAAATTTTGAAATGCTATGGAACTCATGAAATAAGTGTTCATGTAGAATCACTCAAATTGTTTAGAAAATATCCCACACTAAAGCATACGCAGTGGCAGAAAGGTTGACTTAGATCTAAACCCATATTGGGCTAAGAGTTCACTCAATTTTTAGTCTAGGATCTTACAGTGCTATCAGAGTTGTACATTTTTCTAGCCCGATGGGTTGTCGGTGATAAGTACTTTCAGACTACTTGTTGAGTGACCAACATAAGTACTTTCAGAGTACTTGTTGAGAGACTAACACTTAATAATTATAGTCTCAAGAGTTTTTCATTGGAAAAGATGAAGTCTAATCAGGAACTCATAGAAAAAATGTTGCAAGTCTTACATGGATATCAAAATAATCTAACATCCCTTTTTAGATAATCCAAAGTTGTTGGAAGCTCATGCATCAATTGGGAAGGAGGAAAGGGTTGTAACACCCCAGTTTTGACCCTGTTGCATTAATGTATATGATGTAAATAATATATGGAATTGTGACAAGGAGCTCAAGGCCAAGGCCATGTCATTGATTAATATTTGGTATATAGGCGATCATGGTTGATGCCTATGGTTTCTATGCTAAGTCAAGCACGTTTGTAAACATCATGTAAATATGAAAATTAATAAAAAACCCACAACCATCTATGTCAATGCAATGAATAATGAGATGGGGGCATGATTTTCCTAAGGATAAGGGGGTGGGAATGTTAAACTTGAGCCAGTTTGGGGAAAGGCCATGTGTCATGGGGAGAACCCATTAGAACTATAAACTACCCTTTTTCTTGTCTTCTCTTCCCAACCATTTATTCTTCCAGAAGGTGGTTGAGGTAGTTATTGCTTGGAAGGAGAAGAGTATAGGAAATTTGAATTGGGAAGAGCACGCAGTTTTGGAATGTCGTTTTTTTCTTGGATGGACAAGAAAACACCAAAACCGTATGCCAATTTTACTCTCATGTTTTGGGAGTAGCATGATGTTCTAGCTCATTCACCACCACCTTCATTCCCTATTCGCATGACATTGTGGTATCAACGGATATTTTCCTGTGTTTATCCTTCACGTGACATTGTGGTATCAGTGGGGCTTTTCTTATGTTTATCTGTTGCGTGACATTGTGGTATCAACAGATCTTTTCCTGTGTGTATCCTTCGTGTTTTGTCTTAAAGTACAGAGTGTATGAGACCCTGTTACTCATGTTCCCGAGTAATACTAAGTTGAGGAGTATCCCTGTGGTTGTTGTATTTTGCACCTTGGTTCAGTTTTGAACTATGTACAAGACTTAGGAATGTGCTCAAAAAGATAAGAGTGGTTGGTAAACCTACTATGCACATCCTGAAGAGAACGGGAAGGGAAGGTGTAGCCTAAGGGGCTGTGGAGCAGAGAAGGGGACACTTCCTTGTGTTGGGTGTGTAGGCAGTGGGGAAGCCATGCCAGATAGGTCTTGTGAAGGTGTTGTTAGCTCTGTATATGAGCTCACTAGATTAGCAGTTATTCCTGCCCATTTACTTAGAATCCTAATAAACCCAACTAGAGACATGACTTGTTGGGTAGCTTGATAAACCCATCTGTTAGCTTGGCTGTGTCTTGTTGAGTTGACCTCGTGAGTAACCTTTGGATGGACAGTATGATAAACCCAACTATGAATGTTGGCATGGCTACATATCCTGATAAACCCATCAGTAAGATGGCTTGACTGTGTACAGTATGATAAACCCATATGTTGGCTTGATTGGTCCTTAAGGTGATGGTTGGCTTGACTATGTTTAGTCCATGATACCCAACTGTGAAATGGCTTGGATGAGTGGCCTATGAAACCTATATGTTGGAATGTTTTACATTGTATCCCGATAAACCCAACTGTGTTGGCTTGTGTGAGTGTTATTGCATCCTTGGATATGTATGAGTCTGGTAGTGTTCCCTTATTCCTGTAGGAAATCATGCCTAGCTTGGGGGTGGTGCTACCGCTAAGAGATTAATGAGCGCATTGGCCTATGGTTGGGTGGAATGTTGTAGTGACATAGCCGGTTGTAGGACAAGTTCTGTGCAATATAAGTGTTCTTGTCAATGTTAATCTCTGTAGTTGTATTTCTCGTATTGTAATTGCTTGATGGAATGTGATGAACATGTTGTTGTGTGGAATTGATGCAGTGTTCCTTTGAATAATTGCAATTATAGGAATCTATGTCTGTTTTCCCTCAATGAATTTTAAACTAAGTTGTAGGGTAGATTGGATAGATTGGTAATGGCCTTAATGATCAAATCGATCCAAGACTTTAGTTAAAAAGTTGAATTTTCTGCTAGAAATATCCATTTACACAATCTGCGGGATGCCAATTCACAGATCGTGGTTTCCGCAATTTTTCCCTTCTGCAACTTCCTTTCCGCAAAATGCGGGATGTATTTTTGGAGAATTACGTATTTTTGTAGTTTTTCATTCTACAACAGTCCTTTCCGAGGTGGGATGCATGATCATGGTGTCGTGATTTCCACAATTCCCAATTCTGTAATTCAAGTTTCCGCACCATCGATCTTCACCAGATGATTGTCAGCCATTGATATGTTTCCGAAGTGGGATGCAAGAAGTGAGATTGAAATTTTCATAACTTTCGATCCAACAACTCAATATTTTCACACTGTTTATTTTCTCCGGTGTATTCTAAGCCGTCGATTTGGTTCCAAGTGTGGGACCATTGGGATCGTTGATTTCTGTCACGTTTTTCTCTCTGCCATCCAATATCCTATGAGATATTTCCTTGTAAATCATCGAACTGATCAATGGAAGATGGGAGGGAGGATGACAGTTGTTAGAATAATCAACCCATAGTTACCTACATTGGACATTAATTAAATTATTTTTGTCTTATTACCTAGTCTCTGATATTCCACTCTATGCTAGTTGCCTTCTACATGTCATAGAAGTCAACACTTGCTAAAAATGAGTCATGAAACGGTTGGGAAAATTAATAGAAACCATATTTATAATTTCTACTTTATTCCAGATCCTCCAAAGTGCATATCTACTTTTTCTCTAAAGATGCCTGTTTTATTGAGAATTAAGGCAAAATAAAAAGCTAGACTAGGTGTAGTTGACTTGTTTTTTTCCCACATCATCCTACATACTTTATCCTAATAAAAGCATGTATGATTTCTCTTTCCATCCCTTATTATCATGCCTACTTGACTTTGCCAATTTGTGACCATCTTAGTGGATTTGGAAACTGCTTTATGCACCTAGGGGGGATTTGACTAGATTTAGTAAGCCTACTTTTTGACTATTTCGAATGGCATCCTTATGCATTCAAATATCTCATGTAATTATATATTTCAGCAGCCTATTACTTCATAGGGTTGGCTATTGTACACTTATTCAATACATATTAGTGTTATTCTCCAATTTCAGTCTCCTTTGATGTTAATTTTGCATGTTTGATTAACAATTTTGTGAGTGTAATTGTTCTGTCTCTTGGGTTCAATTTCCAAATGGTATTAGAGCCTTTGTAGATCGATTTATTTCCTTCCATATTTCTATTGTAGTTTCAACATCTTGACTGGGAGCATATTCTGTTGACTGAAGGGCACAGTTTCTGAGTTATGGACCAATCTCAGAAGATCATCTTGACTCCATTTAATTTCTTTGAACAGAAAGATGAGATGGATATATTGTTGAGAGTGAAAGGTCTCTATAGGGTTACTATGGAAACTGAGATAAATCCCAATGTAGCTACAGAGAAAATCAAATGGCACAACAAGAGGCATGAGGCCTATGGTATTTTGTGTCTGAGCATTCCAAGAGACCTCCTCTTCCATCCTGATGGATTGACATCACCTAATGAAGTGTGGGAGAAGATTGTATAGATTTTTGGTAAGGTATATGAGATGAGAGGACATAAAATCAAGAATAAGGTAATCTCCTTGAGTCCTAGTAGCTTCAAATCCTTGCAACTCTATTTTTCCATGTTTAAAGCCCTTGTTTTGCAGCTAAAACAGTGTGGGATTGAAAAGAAGGAAGCACAAATAGTTTTGGCCATACTCTCAAAGATTGGCCCTAACTATTTAGTGTTTTCTTCAAGCTTCCATGCAACCAAGTTGACTGCTCGAGCTTGGAATATGCCTAAGCTTGCAGAGTTCATGGAATCCCTCACATGGGAACAAGATAAGTTGGTGATGATGGGCACCATCAAACCTTCCAAAGAACAAGATTTGGTTGCTGGAGATTCAAGGGTGGATTCAAAAATCAAGAAAAAATCTAAAAATCCACATAAGCGAAAGAGAGACAAGAACAAGTGCAAGAGGAGCCCCAAGGCTCCAAGAAGAACTTCCAGAAGAAGAAGAACAAAGGAGAAATGAGCAAGTGTGCATACTGCAGTAAGGGCTATCATCCCGAGAGCTCTTGTATGAAGAAGAAAATTAACATGTTGACCCAACTTCTGGAGAAGAATAACATCTCCCTTCCTGATTGCTCAAAGAAGAGGGAAGGAGGATCAAATTCAGAAGACAGAGAGAGAGTACATGCTTTGGTTGTTGGCACATCAAGTTCACCTAGCTTCATCATAGACTCTAGAGATTCTAGACATATGGTTTCAACAAAAGAGTCATTCTCCTCTCTTCACATGTCAAAAGGGCCACCAATAGTTTTGGGAGATGACTCTCTCACTAATAGTTTGGGAAAAGGAAGGATTGATCTTGACCATGGTAAGTTCAATAATGTGTTGTATGTTCTAGGTCTTGCCTCTAATCTCTTGTCAGTGTATCATATGACTCACACAGGGTCTCCAAAGAAGTTCATCTTCTCCCCCAATGATGTTGAAATCACTGAGATTTCGAATGGTAAATTCATAGCAAAAGGTGTTGTTGACCACACTTTGAAGGTATACATGTTTTCCCATTTTCTACCCTACTCAAACCCCTCTTCTCTTCTAATTCATGCTAATGAGGTAAGCAATATTTGGCATGAAATATTTTTCCATCTTAACTACAAGTATCTTTAAGATTTTAGTGAAAAAGATATGGTCATAGGGTTACCAAAGATCAAATTTTCCAAGGGATTCTATCAAGGTTGTATCCTAGGAAAACACCCAGAGCACAAATTTGAAAGAGATAGTCATGAGAGAACCTCTGCACCTCTTGAGTTGATCCATAGTGAGATTGCTGGTCCATTTCCTCATATGTCCATGAGTCAAACCAAATATGCACTGACCTTCATAGATGACTTTTCTAAGTATTGTTGGGTTTACTTCCTAAAGCATAAGTCTAAAGTTTTTGACCTCTTCAAAGTCTTTAAGGCCTTGGTTGAAAACCAGTCTGGGAGGAGACTCAAGATCCTCACATCTGACAATGGTGGTGAGTATGTCAAGTCTGAGTTCATTTAGTATTGTAAATATGCAGGTATTCAGATGCAACTTTTGATCCCTTATACACCACAACAAAATGGTGTTGTTGAGATAAAGAACAGGTCACTGAAGGAGATGGAAACCTGCATAATGGAGGCTAAGATTTTGCCACCAAAGTTTTGGGCCGAGGCTATAAACTGTGCATCCTACATCCAGAATAAGGTGCCTCATAAGCAGCTTGATGGTATGACTCCTTTCAAAGCTTGGAGTGGGGAAAAGCAATATGTGACCCATTTTAGGATTTTTGGCTCAAAGGCTTGGGCTAGAATCCCAACTGAAAATAGAATGGCTTTGCAGCCCCAAATAGGGATAATTTTAGGGGCGAATTTTAGCCCAGTGGGCCATTTTTCCATGTTTTTCTCCCAAAAAATATTCGCCATTTTGCATTTTTGGAAGCCCTGGTTTGCCCAATTTTGATGGGGTAAATTTTTTTCACCCTAAAAATCGCCAAATTATTATATAAATGATATAAAATCCTTGGAACTTAAAATATTTTTTGAAAAATATCGCCAATCATTTAATAGTTGGCATTTTAAGAATTGGTAATATTTGCCAACATTTATACACTTTTAAATAAGTATGGTTCCTTAAAATCATCCCTAGCCCCAAAGCCAAGAGTTCCTATTTGTTGGGTATTCTGAAGATTCAAAAGGGTACAAGCTGATCAACTTGAGCACTAACAAATATTTCATTGAAAGAAGTGTTCAGTTCCAAGAAGAGCCTTTAGTAGATGTTGAAGTTGGACAGTCTTCTTCACCACCAGATCCATTAATTGTAAGTGGAGAGACTAATGAGTTTGCTGATTCTGATATGACTGACAATGATGATTTGATTTCAGATCTTGACATTCCTACAATACCAAAATGGTCGGCAAATACCATTCATGTAGCTAGGGAACTAGCTGGAAATCCTAGTGACACTAGGAGGACAAGATCTCAGTTTGAGAGTGCCCTGTGTATGAAAGATCCCTTATTTGCTAAGAAGTGCTATCTGATGGTTGAATCAGATCCATAGACATATGAATATGCATCACATGATCCAATATGGAAAACAGCCATGAAAGAAGAATTCATCTCGCTCCAGAAGAACAACACTTGGGAACTGGTTGATCTTCCCCCAAGGAGGAAGCTAGTTTAATGTAAGTGGGTTTTCAAGACTAAGTTTGTTTCTTATGGTTCAGCTTTAAAATAGAATGCAAGTCCAAGTGCTACTCACAAGTACATGGTATTGACTACAATGAAACCTTTGCACTAGTGGCAAAGATGGACTCTATAAGTTTAGCTTTAGCCATTGCAGCTTCGAAGCAGTGGGAGGTAAATCACAGGGATGTCAAGTGTTCTTTCCTAAATGGAGATCTCACTAAAGTGATTTACATGCAGAAACCTGGAGGGTTTGTTTCTAATCCATATTTAGTGTGTAGGTTAAATAAATCATTGTATGGGCTCAAGCAAGCCCCTAGGGTTTGGTATGCCAAGATTGATGACTTTTTGTTGTCATTGAGTTTTGTTCAATGCAAGTCTGATCCTAATGTTTATTTGAAGCTGATTCATGGTTTTTTGATGATTATTTTCTTGTATGTGGATGACCTTCTGATTACAGGAGGTTCAAAGAAAGAGATTTCCTCCTTGAAGGATGCAATGAACCATGCATTTTCTATGATAGATTTGGGATTGTTGAGCCAATTTTTGGGTCTCGAAATTGCTCAATCCTAACATGGAATCAAAGTACACCAGTACAAGTATGCCTTAGATTTGCTGGACAAGTTCAACATAAAATATTGCAAGCCAAACAAGACTCCTTTCCTTTCAGGAGTTAAGCTTGAAGAAGCAGGTTCTTCTCCTATTGTAAATAATACACTATATAGGCAGTTGATTGGGTATTTGCTTTATCTTACACACAATTGACCCGATCTATATTTTGTAGTTAGTGTGGCTTCAAGATACATGGATCGACCTCATGAGATCCACTAGAGATCAGCGCAAAGGATCCTTAACTTTGTTCAAGGAACAAGAACTCATGGGATCTTCTACAAAGCTAAATCTGATCTTGATTTGATTGGGTTTATTGATAGTGATTGGGTAGGTGACAACATAGATAAAAAGTCAACATCAGGATATGTGCTCATTCTTGTAGAAGGACCAATCACTTGGTCAATCAAGAAGTAGAGTGACATAGCACTCTCATCTACAAAAGCAGAGTACAGAGGAGTTGTAAATGTAGCAACTCGATGTTTGTGGTTGAAGGGAATACTTGGAGAATGTGGCTTCGAATCAGAGTTTTCAAATATTATCTACTGTGATAATCAAAGCACCATTCGAATCTGAAATGATCCAATTCAAAGACAGCAAACCAAACATATTGAGATCCATATGCACTACATCAGACAGCTTGTGCATGATGGCACCATTCATCTACAATTCTATGCATCTTCAGAAAAAGTAGCAAACATCTTCACCAAAGTTTTTTGTGAGAAGAAATTCAACAATCTCAAATAATTGTTGGGGATTTATAATTGTTAGCACTCAGAATATACCCAGGTTGTAAAAGATAAATTCCAAGGTAACAACAAAACCACTTTTAGAAAGAAACTAGCTTTTCTTTCTAGAGAGGGATCTCTCAAATACAGATTTAACAAGGCCATATATAATTCAAACACTTAAAAATTGTATAAAAGGTTGAAACAACAAGTAACCATTGGGCAATGGAGTCACATATACATAAAGATTTCACAAAGACATATGCATGAGATTTTGTGAAAGGAAAGATAACCATTCCATCACAGTCATTCATTTAGTTTGGGTGGGACAGAAGAAACAAGGAACGGTCCATTAATACAGAGCATCAAAGATGAATTCTATATTAACTTTCATCGAAACATTCATAACATATCTAAAATGATGATCAAAGCATAACCAATATGAATTCTGACCATTCAACACTATGCTTCAGATATGAAGAAAAACAGAATGAAGTGTTACACTGGAAAAACGATTACAAAAAAAGAGAAATACAGACTGCAATATAAATGACACAGGAATCTCTAATAACTCTTATGCATTCGCTTTGTTATTCAAAAAAAATATGTCTTCAGAAGAAAACAGTCAACAACAAGATGGGTTCCAACCCCCATCATATAAAATAGATGCACTTATATACATAAAATTATTTCATCTTCCAAGAATATTTATAACTGAATAACCGGCTTAATCAGAGTCTTGTAACTATATTCCTAACTCCTAGGAATAAACTACTAGCTACGATCCTAACAGATCATTAAGTTAAAATCAACTCGGTAACATGGCCTCATCCAAGCAGTTCCTTAGCGTGCAACACCTGTCTTCATGAATGAAGGATATATTTCATTTTTCTGAATCTTTCTATGGCTCTCCGTTGCTCTGCACTTGGAATATCATATTCGATCATCTCGCGAATGGACACCTCCAGCTCCATGTAGGCTTCATAGGACACCTTAGGCAACTTTCCCCTGATGATTAGGAATTTCTGTAGTATCTCAAAATCTTCCGTCAGCTTGTCCACGATAACTTTCCCTTTCATCCCCTTTTCCAGATCATCAAATTTGGAATGATCCATGTGACTTTGTACCAATAGGTTGTGATATTTCTCTTGAGAAAACATTCATCCCTCTTCATCCCAAAAGGAAGGAAGCCCATCTTCGAATAGTTCTTTGAAGGCCTGTTTGAAGTCATTAACCTATGAGATCATTTCATCAGCTTTGTCTTGGACTTCCTTCATTAGATGATGTTATGGATAAACTTTTTGGCCCACAGTACCATTTCTATCATGTCCTTTATGCCTATATCGTGCAACTTTTGGTATGTTAATGAATTTAAGAAGTTTAACGCATTCTAGGCTGTGGCAAGGGGTTTCCTCTCCATAGTTTCGTTTACTAACTTCAGTCTCTGATTGGCCAGATTGATCAATATGCTTTGATCATCAATGAAATTTAAATAGTGCATGTATTTAGTAATTTCTATGGATAATGTATCCCAAATTATGTGCTTTGCTCCCTGGAGAGGAGCCTTCCTGATGTTTCTTTCCTTCAATTCATTAAATTTCTTTTGTAGCTGATTTCTATCTTGCAATATTTTATTTTTATTTTTAGTAACTTTGGCCAGCTCGGATTTGACTTTTTCATTTTCCACCTTTAATTCTCTTATTTCTTCATCCTTCAAGATGACCTGGGACATATGCACTAGTAAGTCATCTGCAGAAAAATCGTTTAATGGTTTCTCAATATTCACAATGGACAGGTCTTCATCAGTGGGAGTTTGGCTCATCAACTCCTCCATAATCTCTTTTTCATCGATTTGGTCCTTTTTCAGCAAGGAGATTTGGGCTATTAGCTCATTCCACTCTGTTTCCCATTTTTCTTTTTCCTCTTGTAATATGACAGCTCTTCCTTTATGCTCCATCATCTCCAGGTGAATTTTGTCTTTCTCTTCTTGTAATGATAATAATTCGGATGATTGAACATGTCCAGTGTTTGTGATCTTCAACCTTTTCTTCAAAACCTGCAGGGCATTGTCCTTTTCTTCCAAAAGTATTTTGATTGCTTGGGTGTTATCTCTTTCACTTCCTGAGCTGATAATGTCTACTTGTAGCTTTTTAATTTGAATAGCATTGGATTTATTTTCAACTTTGTCAAGTTTTAACTGAACCTCTAACTTGTCTACCAAAATTTGTAACTTATTAACTCTCATCATAGCATGCAATAAATATGAATAAATAATGTCACCTGTTTTCTTATGTAACTGTATTTTGTTTGGTACACTAATCTTGTCCAATATTACTTCCATTTCTGACATTTTCTTATCACTTACTATGACCAATTTAAAAGTATTTCTTTCTATGGCCCTGGTAGAAATCAAGGAACTTTTTTGGATTATTTAAACCCCTCACTCGTGGGAGTAGATTCCTTTTCTCTTCTAGGGACTACTTTCGCTTCCCCACATAATTGGCGATGAGCTCCTCTTTGGATTTGAAAATTGGGCTTGATTCTGAATTATCTACACCTTTAAAAGAAAACTGATTCACCTACACATATTTTGTTGGAACTAAAGGAACTCTTTTTAAATCGTCTGAAATTTATTCACTTAAAACTCCACCATCTTGAAACAATTTGGCCTTTTTATGTGACCCATCCTCATCCACTTCCATGCTTTCAAATTTAGAAAGACTTCTTTTATCTACAATATAAGGACCATCTGTCATTTGAGATACTGCAACTGGTATAATACTTTCACTTTCATCAGATCTTGGAATTTCCATAAAATGAAATAAATTGGCTGTCTCGCTCAGGATTTCAACAACTTAGTGGTCAAATAGCTTTTTTTTGTATTCCTTCTTTCTCAGGTAAATTACATGATGAGCATCATAATTTACCCTTTGCTCTTTTTGAAATTCCATACTTTCCAACAATTTTTCTATAAACACCAGAGCACCTTTATTTTTGAAAATAAAAGAACCAACTTTGAGAGGGAACTTGATATTTGAATATTTCTTAAATGTCCCAAAGTGTTCTTATTTTGAATGCAATATTTGTCTCATAAACTCTAATGCAAAAATTCTGGGAGTAAGGAAAGCAGGTAACTTATATGGTTCTCGAGTAAAACCACGTATTCTCAAAACTATGGAATCCTTGTATAGAAACCAATCTCCGACTCTATCCTCAGGTGAGGATTGCATCATGCATTTCATCTCTTCTAATACCTGGGGCAGCACTTCATCAAATAACATATGGTATATTTCTAACATGATAGAATTGGCAAATTCAAACATGTTGATTTGCATGGGAAAATCTGTAGAGAACATGGTACTCAAAAACTGCAACTCGGTGACGTTCGAACACAGCAACATGTTCAGTAAATAAGTTTAAAACTTGAAGAATATGTCCTTTGGAAATTCACTCAATTGAAGATGTATAGCTTCTGCTAAGTACTCGTCTAAACTAAGTACATGAACTGACAGAGACTTAGAACTCAATGAACTGATTTTTAATAGAAAACCTAAGATGACTTCATTTACATGACAATCATCATCTAGACCCAAGACTTGACAGACTAAGGACACAACTAACTGAACTTCATATTTGAAAATGTGAACAGGATAGGGAAAAAAAATACCGTCTAGTGATTGACCATTTTTAAGGATACTTGACAAGAATTTACAATGGACCTCAGTTTCACAATTTTTATACACCTCGGCTAAAATGGATTCATTTACAGGTTCACGACTATCAGGATAGTCATCAGGCAAGTTCAAGTTTTCACAGATGACCTTGGCATCAATTTTACACAGGGTCTTAGACGTAGATTGAATGACAGTAACTCTATGAGAAGAAGAATAATTAACTGTACACCACTCTACGAACTCGGGAAAATGCTGGGTTTGCTCAACAACAAAATAATATAAAAATGATTTACAAGCATTAAGGATATCATTACCCCGTGAATTGTACTGCCATAACCTCTCTTTGCTAACTGATACACTTCCCATAGACAAAAAAGGGTCACACACTTCTCTGTCTCTGTCGACCAGGTATTCTTCTTTATCATCCAAAATACGACTAAACCCTTGCAAATCTTTTCCTTTGTCCATAATTCAGACAACAACGGTAATTAGGTGGATTAATTTCAGGCGTTCGGGACTCACCTGTTACTGTTACTGCGTGTATTTGAGATTGACTATTGAGGTTGGCGAGCACACAGGTCCTTTTCATTCATCCGGTGCCAATAAAAAATAATTTGTGAACAAGTCAGCTTTGTTTATATAGGACCCCACTCCGAAGACTCCCTTTAGTGGTTTCTACCAAACCGCTTTTGTCTGTGGAATGCACCATGAGTTGCCACATGTATTGTGGTTTGCATTCCACTACCACCTTTTGTCTCCAACCACTGCGCAAATCCCTGCTCCAGATCCGTCAATGACCCTTGATATATTTTGCCTTTATTTCCCAGCCGTCGGATGAAGCGACACGTACCATATTTCGCCAAGCTCCTTTGTTTCATCAAACGTGCAAGTCTACAGGGCGAAGCTCACAACAACCGTAGATCTTATTGGGCTGGATTAGCGACCATTGATCTTCACGTCTCGTCGAACACCCATATATCATTATCTTTCTCGCATCTTTATAAAGCTGACCCATTATAAGCCTTTGATCTCCTTCTCCTCGCTTTGCACTGTTGGATCCCGCGATAATTTATTGTTTGTGCACCCCTTACTACACTTTCATAGCATTATATTTTAACCAAAGTTTGACAAGAAACCATTATTTACTTTTTATCATGGTCCCTTCGAGCCTCTACTAGGTAGGGTTGTTAACAACTGGCTCCATCTGGGGATGATATCCTCCCTGCGAGGTATCAAAGAACTCGTAGACCAGGTGCCTGTCTTTAATATTTCACAGTAACTTCCAGAAAACTTATCTTTTGTTTTTCGTACATATACATTTTTTATTTTCTCAAAAGGAATGGCATGCCTCCTGATTTTTAGGGCCTTCACCGCAGGCTTCAAACACACTCGACCTACCACTCGTATCGACTTGTAAAGAAAATAAATATTTACAGACTATAATACAGGTTTTACCCTCCTCCTTAGGACAGGTAATGTTTCAGATAGCTTCCATTTATAGGGTTACTTTCCATAGGAACCCCATTCGTATATTCTAACATAAATGTGTTTTGTCCTCTGTATCCAGCAACAACATAAGGAACTACCCACATATGATCAAATTTCCCATGTTTGTCTTCTTTAGGAGCATCCCACTTCAAAACCAAATCATCAATCTGAAACTGCTCTTCTTTTATTCTTCTGTCAAAAGTATTTTTCAATTTTTCTTGATGTAACTGCACCTTGTCATCAGCCTTATTCCTTCACTCTTCCAACTCAATAATCTGATTTATCCTCCTTTGCATGTGATTTGGTTCTTCCTGCTAATACTGGAAATATTTCATAACTGGGACACCTAACGACGCTGGAAAAACAACTTCAGTTCCATACACCAGCTGGAACGGAGACATGCCGATTGACCTTTTGGTACTAATCCTGTCATCCCACAGAGCATACTTGAGCTTGGTGTGCCAGGACTTCTTATTATCTTCCAACAGTTTCCTGATGATTCTTACTAGGCTTTTATTTGAAGATTCAGCTAACCCATTTCCTTGCGGATAATAGGAAATTGAATGATTGAGACTTATATGATATTTGTGACAGAAGTCAATCATTTTATTGGACTTAAAAGCAGCCACATTGTCTGTTACTATTCTTTTGGGGCATCCAAATCGAGCCAATATGTTTTCCTCAAGAAATTCCATGATTATAGCTTCAGTGGCTCTTCTGGTGGGAATCACTTCAATCCATTTTGTAAAATAATCCGTAGCTATCAGAATCCATTTGTGTTGTCCTCATTAATTTGGGTTTGTCTCACCAATAAAATCCAAACCCCACTATTGGAAAACAGCTTCTATTGTTATTGGGTTTAAAGGAAGAGGAAGTACCTTTCTCTTACCATAAAAATTTGGCATTGATGACACCTGCTGGTTTCTTTATACACATATGAAAATAATGTTGGCCAATAATAACCTGCTCTTAGAATTTTGTTTGCAGTCACATTCCAAGAATGATGTCCTCCACAATCTTCCTTATGAAATTCTTTGGTTGTTTGTTGAGCTTCATTTTCTATAAGACAGTTTAGTAATATTCCTCCATGGTCTTTCCAATAAAGATATTCATTTATAATACAATATCTGGCAGCTTTCAATTTTATGGATCTCGCCCTTGACTTACTCAATCCTTCTGGTGCTTGTAAATTTCGAAGGACGTAAACAATATTATAATACCATTGAGATGCCACAAAATCAGCCACTACTTCCACTTCTGTATCCAACTGATTAACCCGGTGAGATAGGAAAGTGATTTGTAAAGCCTCACAGTTTGAATTAGCCATCATCTTTTCTAATCCTTGTCCCTTGACCAGTTTAGTAGGATTTATCTCTATGTCATACTCTAGTAATGTAGCTATCCATTTTGCCCTTCTGCCTTCTGGATCAGGTTGTGTCAAGATTCCTTTTACTGCAGCTGTTGGAACATGTGCAATTATGTGTGAATGTAGAATATATACCCTGAAATATTTCAATGCTTTGACTAAAGAATATTATTGTTTCTCCATGATGTCATATTTTAATTCTCCATCCCTCAACATCTTGCTAAAAAATGCTATGGGCTGTTCCAAGTTCTCATTATTCTTCTGCAATAAAACTGCTGCTATAGTATATTCTGAAGCATATGAAAATTCTGAGAAATATTTGGTAAAATTTGGACTCACCAACACAGGATCATCTGATATTGCTTTTTTAATTTCCCAAAAAGACTTTCTGGCTTCAGCATTCCATTTCACCTCATGACCCTTCTTCAACATATTTGTGATATTCATTAAGATCTCAGCAAAACTTGGCACAAACCTTCTTAAAAAATTCACCTGTCCCAAGAATGACTGTATTTCCTTCTTACTCCTGGGTTCTCCTACTTTCAAAATTGCAATCACCCTTTCAGGATCAATTTTTATTCCATCCTTGGATATTATATGGCCCAACAACTTTCCTTCTTCTAATGCAAAATTGGATTTCTTCGGATTCAATGATATACCAAACTTTCTACACTTCATGAAAATTTCTCTAAATGATGTAAATGTTCTCTGTCAGATTTTGAATATACTGTAATATCATCCATGTAGATTACCACAAAACTCCATAGCTCACTAGAAAGTAGCTCCTGTATTCATTAGGGCAAAAGGCATCTTTGCATACATAAAGGTGCCCCACGGTGTAGTAAATGCATTTTTATCTTGATCTTCAGGTAATACCTTGATATGATTATAGCCAGAAAAACCGTCTAACATTGAAATTCTCTCAGCTCCAACTACTTTATGCAAAATATGATCCATCTTTGGCAAAGGATAATTTTCTTTCATAGAAAATTTATTTAAATTTCGGAAATCTACACACAGTCTGATTTCTCCATTCTTCTTTCTAACAAGAACCAAATTCACAACCCACTTAGAAAACCTTAGAGTTACAATGATCTTGGCATCAAATAATTTTTTAATTTCCTTCCCAATGATGGGAAGTAGCTTAGGATTTATCCTTCTGAGCTTCTGTTTGAAAGGTTTCTCCCGAGGCTTTATAGGAATAGTATGATGTATGATAGAGGTATCATATTCCTTAAGGTCTTCATAACTCCAAGCGAAGACATCTGTATACTTTTTCATTAAATTCACATATTCTTCTTTTTCTTTTTCAGGCAATTTCTTGGATACCTTTATAATCTTAGGATTCTCTTCAGTGCCAATATTCCTATCTTCAACAACATTCTCAATAGGCTTTACTTTGGGATTCTTAGCCGCATCATTTTGATCAAAAAAAATTTCCAAAGGAATCAAACCCCTTGGTATGAAATTATTTTTTAATTGAATAATATCTTTACCCCCTAAGGTTCCTTTCAAATTTTCAGTGCCTTCCTTTTCTTTGTCAAGCTCTTCATCATCTTGAAAGTTCTCACCATCATCATTTTCGGTGTCATAATGAGTATTTACAAATTCTCCTGAGAATTCCAAAAACCTTCTGATCTGCATGTCGTCTTCAAATACCTGCCAATATTTGGAATTGTCAGGAATAGATGGTATGTTCACAATGTCCACTTGATATTCTTTCTGACCAGCAATAGGGGTTTTGAACTTCCCAGCAGCTACTGCCAAAGAATATGCCACCGTATTTTCATGCCTGGAAACCACTTGAATCGTGTGCTCTGTGAAAAAGTTTCCAACCATATCCCACACTTCATTCCTATAAGCCCTCATCTAGGGATTCTTGGTCTGATAACTATCATTCACTTGGTTTATCACCAATTCTGCATCTCCAAAAACTTTTATCCTTTGCGCTCCCAAATATTTCAAATCATGTAACCCCAGTAATAAAGCTTCATATTCTACTATGTTCTTTGTGCATTCAAATGTTAATTTATATGATAAAGCTTTTAAATCCCTAATAGGAGAAATTATATACACACCAGCTCCACCACCTAGTTTTGCAGCAGATCCATCAAAATACATAGTCCATAAAACTTCCCTTTTTTGTTTTGCCTCCAAAGCATCTTGTTTCTTCATCTCTTCTTTTTTATCTTCTTCAGACTTCTCCCGTAATGTGGCTCCTAGATCACATGGGACAGTATCATTGAAGAAAATGGAAGACCCCAAATCATTATCAACAACATATATATGATGAATTTCAGGTTTATCTTGACTGCTCACTACATAAGGAGTTATTTTTTCACTATATAACCTTCTGCTCCCATCTTGAACAGGAATAGTAGCATATGCCATATCCATTTGTAAACTACCATTTAACTTTGAAGTCCAAGATCTTGACAACAATACCCCAAATTTAGGTGGAATGTCTGCTACTACCACATCCATGACTATAGTTTTAGATGGAAACTTGTTCAGAGTCACTACCATATCTTTGATCAAACCAAGGCATTTTACTCTTTTAGAGTCAAAAGAATACAAATCTTTATAAGTCCTTATCACTTCTAGTCCTAAACTTTCAACTACTCCCTTCGGCATTAAATTATGTGATGCTCCTGAGTCTAACATAGCATTATGGACCACCATATCATGCACATTCAAACTCAAATAGAAAGGAGGGGCCTCTTCATTTTCTAAATTTTCAACCTTTGACCCAAATGAAATAGTAGAATTATCGTTATTCAACTCTAAAATATCAGATTGTGATTCCCCTTGACCTTTGACCATTCTTGTTATAGTGTCTCTATATTCATTTTTTCTCAACAACTCATTAAATGGAACAGAAATTTTTAACTTTGAAAGCTCATTTTGCAAATTAAAAATGGGACCAGCCCTTTCTACATCAATTGGGGCCACTTGCTTCATTCTTTTATCTCTTTTTACCTCATTTTCAGCTTCTTTATTTACAAGAGACTCTTTTTGCACTTCTTTTCCCTTTTCTACATTTAGGGAACTCATGGAAGGATGATTTGGATTTGCCTTCCCTTTATTTATAAAAACCTCCCTGTTTCTCAATCTGATTTTCATTTGCACATCATCCATAGCATGTAAATAACCCCTTTAATAATGCTCTGTCTCCCTTTCAAATTCTTCACTTCCACCTTCCTGTTCAAACATGTTATGTTCTTCTTTAGTAAGATATATTTATGAATCCAGTTCTCCAAAAAGATGAATTTCATTTTCAGTAGGGTCTTCTTCATCAGCAACATAATTTTCAGGGAATGGTGGTCGGATTTGCTGTTCTTCCCGATTTTTTGGGTTTCTTATGTCTCTCTACCTATTTTGTGGAATAACGGGAGGATTTGGTCTTCTAAAATTGGGGTTCCTGATTTGAGGGTCGGCTTGTTCTCTGTTGAACCCCCTATTGTCCATAGTCAATCTGTCCATCAATTTTTCCATCATTTTCAACATCATTTCAAATTTGACATCATTAGTAGAGGAAGAAGCAGAAGGAAAATTTTCATCCTTTTTCCTCCTATCAATATCTCTATGTCTCATTTTTCCACTTGCCATCATATTTGCTTCTACTTCCAAAGCATCTGTAAACATTGCAGCAAGGGTTGCTGATTTCCTTTCTCTTAATGAGAATGCAAAATCATTGTCAAAGGCTCCAGCATAATGTAATTTGGTAGAGGCCATAGAAGGTTTTATATCTTCAAGAATGGAATTATAAACCCTCATGAATCTGCTGGAGAATTCATGGACAGATTCGAAACCTCCTTTTTTGAGACTGTTATACTGAGAAAAGAGTTGCAGAGGATTCTGTTTATCATCCCACCTATCTAGAAATGCATTCTGGAAAGCCTAAAAATTCATTATAGACCCATTTGGCAGATCTTTAAACCATTTCTTTGCCTCTCCTGATAAAATTTGAGCAAACAACCGCATTTTGACATCTGGATAATCAACTTCTTCTAAGTCAATGAAATCCTCAAACTTGGCAATGTGCTACTTTGCAGTTATGCCACCTTCTCCATCAAACAAGGAAATTCTTTGGGAATAATTTTGAGGAATATCATGTAATAAAGAAGGCAACCGCAAGGGAGCAAATTTGGCTGCCATTGGTCTAGGTGGGTTCAAAGGCACTGAAGGCTTTGGAGTATTTTGAGAGGCAGATGTTTCAACTTTCGTAGTTTGTTGTAAATATATCCAGAGGGAATCCAACAAGTAATATTCCAATATACGGGAATAAAACTCAGTATTATTTAGATCAGACTCAGATTTAGTTTTCAACAAACTCCTTCCAACATTAACTTCCCATTCTGGATCAATAGGAGAATCTTGAGAAGATGATGTACCAAAAAAAGGAAAAACTAACTTTTCTTTATCTTTTCTTTTAAATAAATTTTTCGGGTCTTCAAGACTTTTCAAAACTTTGGTATCATAATTACCTCGCGTGTGTATTCTTAAAGCCAGAATGACTCCTTAGGTTCTGAAAAGTTTTACAATGGAGTCACCAGGGCAAATATACAACCTTTCTACTGGTAAAAATTCCTGTTTGCCCACAGAAATATTTCTTCAACTTTGTTGTTTTCCCCAGGGCAGATGTGCACTTTCGTTCGCTAACAATGGCGCCAATTTGTTAGCACTTAGAATATACCCAGGTTGTAAAAGATAAATTCCAAGGTAACAACAAAACCACTTTTAGAAAGAAACTAGCTTTTCTTTCCAGAGAGGGATATCTCAAATACAGATTTAACAAGGCCAGATATAATTCAAACACTTAAAAATTGTATAAAAGTTTGAAACAACAAGTAACCATTGGGAAATGGAGTCACATATACATAAATATATCACAAAGACATATGCATGAGATTTTGTCAAAGGAAAGATAACCATTCCATCACAGTCATTCATTTAGTTCGGGTGGGACAGAAGAAACAAGGAACAATCCATTAATACAGAGCATCAAAGATGAATTCTATATTAACTTTAGTAGAAACATTCATAAAATATCTGAAACAATGATCAGAGCATAAACAATAGGAATTCTAACCATTCAACACTATGCTTCAGATATGAAGAAAAATAGAATGAAGTGTTACACTGGAAAAATGATCACAGAAAAAGAGAAATACGAGCTGCAATGTAAATGATGCAGGAATCTCTGATAACTCTTATGCATTCACTTTGTTATTCAAAAAAAAAAATTCTTCAGAATAAAATAGTCAACAACAAGATGGGTTCCAACCCCCATCATATAAAACAGATGCACTTATATACATAAAATTATTTCATCTTCCAAGAAGATTTATAACTGAATAATCGTCTTAATCAAAGTCTTGTAACTATATTCCTAACTCCTAGGAATAAACTACTAGCTTTGATCCTAATAGATCATTAAGTTAAAATCAACTCGGTAACATGGCCTCGTCCAAGCAACTCCTCAGCGCGCAACACCTGTCTTCATGAATGAAGGATATATTTCATTTTTTTGAATCTTTCTATGGCTCTCCATTGCTCCGCGCTTGTAATATCATATTTGATCATCTCGCGAATGGATACCTCCAACTCCATGTAGGCTTCATTAGACACCTTAGGCAACTTTCCCCTGATGATTAGGAATTTCTGTAGTATCTCAAAATCTTCCGTCAACTTGTCCATGATAACTTTCCTTGTCAGCCCCTTTTCCATATCGTCAAATTTGGAATGATCCATGCAGCTTTGTACCAACAGGTTGTGATAGTGATCTTGAGAAAACATTCGTCCCTCTTTATCCCAAAAGGAAGGAAGCCCATCTTTGAATAGTTCTTTGAAGGCCTGTTTGAAGTCATTAACCTATGAGATCATTTCCTCAGCTTTGTCCTGGACTGCTTTCATTAGATGATGCTTATGGATAAACTTTTTGGCCCACAGTACCATTGCTATCCTGTCCTTTACGCCTATATCATGCAAATTTTGGTATGTTAATCAATTTAAGAAGTCTAACGCATTCTGGGGTATGGAAAGGGGTTTCCTCTCCATACTTTCATTTACTAACTTTAGTCTCTGATTGGCCAGATTGACCAATATGCTTTGATCATCGATGAAATTTAAATAGTGCCTGAATTTAGTAATTTCTATGGATAATGTATCCCAAATTATGTGCTTTGCTCCCTGGAGAGGACCCTTCCCGATGTTTCTTTCCTTCAATTCATTAAATTTCTTTTGTAGCTGATTTCTATCTTGCAATATTTTATTTTTATTTTCAGTAACTTTGGCCAGCTCGGATTTGACTTTTTCATTTTCCACCTTTAATTCTCTTATTTCTTCATCCTTCAAGCTGACCTGGGACATAGGCACTAGTAAGTCATCTACAGAAAAATTGTTTAATGGTTTCTCAATATTCACAATGGACAGGTCTTCATCAGTGGGAGTTTGGCTCATCAACTCCTCCATAATCTCTTTTTCATCGATTTGGTCCTTTTTCAACAAGGAGATTTGGGCTATTAGCTCATTCCGCTCTGTTTCCCATTTGTCTTTTTCCTCTTGTAATTTGACAGCTCTTCCTTTATGCTCCATCATCTCCAGGTGAATTTTGTCTTTCTTTGCTTGTAATGATAATAATTCAGATGATTGAACATGTTCAGTGCTTGGGATATTCAACCTTTTCTTCAAAACCTGGAGGGCATTGTCCTTTTCTTCCAGAAGTGTTTTGATTGCTTGGTTGTTATCTCTTTCACTTCCTGAGCTGACAATGTCTGCTTGTAGCTTTTTAATTTGAATAGCATTGGCTTTATTTTCAACTTTCTCATGTTTTAACTGAACCTCTAACTTGTCTACCAAAATTTGTAACTTACTAACTCTCATCATAGCATGCAATAAATCTGAATAAATAATGTCACCTGTCATATTATGTAACTGTATTTTGTTTGGTACACTAATCTTGTCCAATATTACTTCCATTTCTGACATCTTCTTATCACTTACTATGGCCAATTTAAAAGTATTTCTTTCTATGTCCCTGGCAGAAATCAAGGAAGTTTTTGGATTATTTAAACCCCTCACTAACGGGAGTAGATTCCTTGTCTCTTCTAGGGACTGTTTTTGCTTCCCCACATAACTAGCCATGAGCTCCTCTTTGGATTTGAAAACTGGGCTTGATTCTGAATTATCTACACCTTTAAAAGAAAATTGATTCACCTGTAAAAGTTTTGTTGGAACTAAAGCAACTCTTTTTAAATCGTCTGAAATTTCTTCACTTAAAACTCCACCATCTTGAAACAATTTTGCCTTTTTATGTGACCCATCCTCATCCACTTCCATGATTTCAACTTCATAAAGACTTCTTTTAGCTACAATATAAGGACCATCTGTCATTTGAGATACTGCAACTGGTATAATACTTGCACTTTCATCAGATCTTGGAATTTCCATAAAATGAAATAAATTGGCTATCTCGCTCAGGCTTTGAACAACTTGGTGGTCAAATGGCTTGTTTTTGTTTGCCTAATTTCTCAGGGAAATTACATGATGAGGATCATAAGTTACCCTTTTCTCCTTTCTAAATTCCATACTTTCCAACAATTTTTCTATAAACACCAAAGCACCTTTATTTTTGAAAATAAAAGAACCAACTTTGAGAGGGAACTTGATATTTGAAGATTTCTTAAAGGTCCCAAAGTGTTCTTCTTCTGAATGCAATTTTTGTCTCATAAACTCTAATGCAAAAATTATGGGAGTAAGGAAATCAAGTAACTTATATGGTTCTTTAGTAAAACCATATATTCTCAAAACTGTGGAATCCTTATATAGAAACCAATCTCTGACTCTATCCTTAGGTGAGGATTGCATCATGCATTTCATCTCTTCTAATACCTGGTGCAACACTTCATAAAATAAAATCTTGTATATTTTTGACATGGTAGAATTGGCAAATTCAAACATGTTGATTTGCATGGGCAAATCTGTAGAGAACATGGTACTCAAAAACTGCAACTCGGTGACGTTCGAACACAGCAACATGTTCAATAAATAGGCCTGAAACATGAAGAATATGACCTTGGGAAATTCACTCAATTGAATCTGTAAAGTACTTGTCTAAACTGAGTACATGAACTGACTAAGACTCAGAAATCAATGAACTGATTTTTAATAGAAAACCTAAGATGAATTCATTTACATGACAATCATCATCTAGACCCAAGACTTGACAGACTAAGGACACAACTAACTGAACTTCATCTTTGAAAATGTGAACAGGATAGGGCAGAAAAATACCGTCTAGTGATTGACCATTTTTAAGGATACTTGACAAGAATTTACAATGGACCTCAGTTTCATAATTTTTATACACCTTGGCTAAAACGGATTCATTTACAGGTTCACGACTATCAGGGTAGTCATCAGGAAAGTTTAGGTTTTCACGGATGAACTTGGAATCAATTTTACACAGGATCTTAGACATAGACTCACTAACAATAACTCTCTGAGAAGAAGAATAATTAACTGCGCACCACTCTGTGAACTCGAGAAAATGCAGGTTTTGCTCAATAGCAAAATAATATAAAAATGATTTACAAGCATTAAGGATATCATTACCCTACGAATTGTACTGCCATAACCTCTCTTTTCTAACTGATACACTTCCCACAGAAAAAAAAGGGTCACACACTCCTTTGTCTCTGTCGACTAGGTATTCTTCTTTTTCATCCAAAATACGACTAAACCCTTGCAAATCTTTTGCTTTGTCCATAATTCAGACAACAACGGTAATTAGGTGGATGAATTTTGGGCATCCAGAACTTACCTATTACTGTTACTACATGTATTCGAGATTGACTGTTGAGGTTGGCGAGCATGCAGGTCCGTTTCATTTGTCCAGCGCCAATAAAAAATAATTTGTGAACAAGTCAACTTTGTTTATATAGGACCCCACTCCGGAGACTCCCTTTAGTGGTTTCCGCCAAATGGCTTTTGTCCGCCTATTGCACCATGAGTTGTCGCGTGTACTGTGGTTTGCATTCTGCTACCACCTTTTGTCTCCAACCACCGCGCAACTTCCTGCTTCGGATCCGTCAACGACCGTTGATATATTTTGCCTTTATTTTCCAGCCGTCGGATGAAGTGACACATACCATATTCTGTTGAGCTCTTTTGTTTTATCAAACGTGCAAGTCTACAGGGAGGAGCTCACAACGACCGTAGATCTTATCGGGCTGGATCAGCAACCGTTGATCTTCACGTCTCGTCAAATACCCGTATATCATTATCTTTCTTGCATATTTATAAAGCAGACCCATTATAAGCCTTTGATCTCCGTCTTCTCTCTTTGCATTGTTGGATCCCGTGATAATTTATTGTTTGTGCACCCCTTACTACACTTTCATAGAATTATATTTTAACCAAAGTTTGACAAGCAACCATTATTTCCTTTTTATCATGGTCCCTTTGAGACCCTACCAAGTAGGGTTTTTAACAATGATCATGCTGTGAAGCATGATTGATAACAATATTTTCAAATTTTGTTTTACTGTCCATGTTTAAGGGATGATTTTCCCACTGGGTTTTTGCCTCTTTCCCTGGTTGTATGGACAAGCAGTATGTAAAGGGTGACTAAGCCTTGTTTCTAGGCCCTATATTTTTCTGATATTTACTCATAAATTCAAGATTAAGTGGCGGTGTTAGAATAATCAACCCATAGATACCTACCTTAGACATTAATTAAATCATTTTTTTCTTATTACCTATTTTCCTAGATTCCACTCTATCCTAGTTTCCTTCTACATGTCATAGAAGTCAACACTTTCTAAAAATGAGTCAAGGAGCACTTGCAAATCCTCCTACGAAACCTCCTGAGTCATATCTGCTTTTTTTGTAAAGCTGCCTATTTTATTGAGAATTAAGGCAAAAGGAAAATCTAGACTAGATGTAGTTGACTTTTTTTTTTCCCACATCATCCTCCATCCTTTTCTCCTAATAACAGCATGTATGAGTTGTCTTTCCATCCCTTATTATCTTTCCTACTTTACTTTTCCAATTCATGAGCATCTTAGTGGATTTGGAAACTGCTTTATGCACCCATGGGGGATTTGACTAGATTTAGTAAGCCTAATTTTTGACTATTTTAAATGGCATCCTTATGGATTCAAATCTCTCATGTAATTATATATTGCAGAATCCTATCACTTCACAAGGTTGGCTATTGTAAACTTATTCAATACAGATTAGTGTTATGCTCTAATTTCAGTTTTTGATGTTAATTTTGCATGTTTGATTAGAAATTTTGTGAGTGTAATTGTTCTATCTCTTGCATTAAATTTCCACAACAGTGTTGGAAATGTCGAGAAGTGGTTCGTAGCCATGCCCTATGTTTCAATGCATAGTAAAGGTTCTCTATGAAATTTTTAATTCCACATGATAATGGGGTATGGGTACATGAGATTGTGGTATCAGAGATGCAGGTTGTAGCGTTTGGCCTAGATGGGCTAGAAATTAGTTAAAAAAGCTGTCGGTTACAATATTGGGCCTATATAGGTGAGGTGAAAGTAAGTAAATGGTTTTGATTTTGAATTATTCTGTATCTAACAAATGATGTTGATAAAACATTTTGCAGAGTCATGGTACATTTTGGAAAAGTGGGTTTTGGCTCAGCCATGAGAACCTATGACAGATATGAGGCACGGGATTCCTACGAGCGTGCACAAGATGCTATGGGGGAAAACATATGAGCTGGAAATGATGATATATAATATAATGGGAGGATATTTCAAGAGACACCACTGGACACTGTAGCCACCATGAGTAGCATGATTAAAGCTCAGGAAGAGCAAAATCAACTGAATGTTTTCATGTTGCAAATTTTGATAGACATCTAACGATGGATGAGCTCGGGACAACATCCAGTAAAACTAGAAGGTAGTAAGAGTAGTACCAGAAGAAGAAGAAGGTCTTCTAGTAGATCTCCTGACTTAGAAGGATCCACTAAGGATTCCAACTCTTCATCTCATGGAGAAAAGAGAAGGAGACATTATAGGAAC
Organism: Pseudotsuga menziesii; assembly: GCA_001517045.1. Taxonomy (NCBI): domain Eukaryota; kingdom Viridiplantae; phylum Streptophyta; class Pinopsida; order Pinales; family Pinaceae; genus Pseudotsuga; species Pseudotsuga menziesii. The sequence goes on along the minus strand of LPNX010414196.1, from coordinate 1,079,945 downwards.
AGCTCACGGGATGAGTTTAAGAAAGAAAGGCTACCTACCTTCAATGGTGAGACAAAGAACGGTAAAGAACTAGAGGCTTGGATTCTTGGGATGAGGAAGTATTTCCAAGTCTAGGATTATTTTGGAAATATGAAGGCTAGAGTAGCCATCTTCAATTTGACTAGAAGGCCATCCATATGGAGGGAGCACTGCAGGAAAGTGAAGAAGATTAATGAAAGGAAAACTATGTGGGAATAGTTCCAGAAGTATTTCAAGAATAAATACCTCTTTGACAAGTACTATGATGACAAGATCAAAGAATTTCATGAGATGAGGTTGGGACTTGAGACCATGGAAGAGTACGCAAACAAGTTCCTAGAACTGTTGAGATATGTCAGGTACATCAAGGATGAGAAAGTGAAAATCCAATGTTTCTTGAGTGGATTGCTTTAGTCTTACAAAGACAAAATTAGAGTTTTATGAGCCTAGAACTCTGGAAGAAACAGTAAGGAAAGCTAAGTATTGCTATGAGCAAAGCAAAGGAAAACTTGACTATCAGAAGACTTGGAAGGACAAGATGAATGAGTAGTATAACCAAAGGAAGAAATGTTTTAAACATTCTAACTTCAGGAATCAGTAGAAGCAGCCATCCCAAGATAAAAAAAAGTAGCTAGCTAGAGTGGTGGGAGAAAAGTGAAGAAATCCATAGAAGATCAGAGAACCACTCCAATGTTGGATATGTGGAGGACCCCACATGTGCCGGTATTGTCCACTCAAGAATGAGAATGCAAGGACAAATTAAAACCTTCAAGAGGTATAAATAGTGGGTCAAGTAGCGATGGTCGTCCCTAGGATTTACACAGCGCTGGAGACTGCCAGACAGATCACCAGTCAACTGTGGTTGAAGTTGTAGGTAATATTGTTGAGCAATCTATTTCTATTTTGATTGTTCCTAGTTCTACCCATAATTACATTGCTCCTAGAGTAATGGAGATTTTTTCTTTCAAGAAAGTGAGGCATAGAAAATCGTGGTTAGTTCAGCTAGCCACTGGAACTAAGAGAAAGGTTAGTGAAGTGGTAGAGAAGTGTCCATTAGTGATGAATGGATTGGTCACTCATGTAGATATGAATGTTCTACCCCTTGGTTCCTATGATGTTCTCATTGGCATGTATTGGTTAGAAGCTCACAAGGTAAATCTTGACTGTTACCATAATACTTTTGAATGCATGGAAGAAGAAGGGAACCCAAGAGTGGTGGGAGGCATTCCAAAGATAATTTTTGTGAGGCATATTTCGGCAATGTAGCTGAAGAAATTTTGTAGGAAGGGTTTCCAGTTGTATGTAGCTCATATTGTGGAGGCAGCGAAGAATGAAACTATTATGTTGGAGGATTTCCATGTATTGCAGGAATTCAGGGATGTTTTCCTTGATGAGGTTCCAGGGCTTCCTCCAAAGAGGGACATTGATTTCATGATTGAACTTGTGCCAGGAGTAGCACCAGTGTCCATGACTCCCTATAGAATGAGTACACCAGAAATTTTAGAGCTAAATATGCCACTGCAAGAGTTGTTGGAGAAAAATTATATCAACTCAAGTGTGTCTCCTTGGGGAGCACTGGTTCTATCTGTACAGATGAAAGATGGTAAACTTAGATTCTGTATTGATTATAGGCAGCCGAACAAAGTCATAGTAAAGAACAAGTATCTTTTTCCTATGATTGATGACCTCTTTGATCAAATGAGAGGAGCAAAGGTATTTTCCAAGATTGACTTGAGGTCGGGTTACCATCAGGTGAGAATCAAGAATGAAGACATACATAATATGACCTTCACAACAAGATATGGGAATTATGAGTTTGTAGTGGTACCATTTGGTCTCACAAATGCACCAATTTCATTTATGTGCCTTATGAATAGTGTCTTCAACAGGTATTTCGACAATTTTGTTCTTGTTTTCCTTGATGACATTCTTGTTTATTCTAAGGAGGAATAACATGAAGATAATTTGAGATTGACATTACAATTGCGTAGGGAGAATTGGTTGTATTCAAAGTTGAGAAAGTGTGACTTCTATAGAGATATAATTCAGTACTTGGGTCACATTATCTCAGAAGAGGGTATATCTATGTACCGTGACAAGATTGAAGCCATTATGAACTGGACTACTCCAAGGAATGTGACGGATGTAAGATATTTTATGGGACTTGCAGGATACTATAAGGAATTCATTGAAGGATTCTCCAAGGTTGCACATGCCATTAGTTCTTTGCAAAAGAAGGGAATAAATTTTGAATGGAGAATGAGGTGTGAAGAAAGCTTCCAGTAGTTGGAGAATCTTGTCACAAGTGCACCGTTTTTGAAAGTTACAGACCCAATGAAATATTTTGTGGTGTGTATTGATGCATGTGGTCAATGTATTGGAGGAGTCCTTATGTAAGACAACCACGTGATATGTTATGAGTCCAGAAATTTGAAGGAGAATGAGAAGAAATATGCTACTCATGATATGGAACTTGCAACCATAGTACATGCTCTCAAGATGTGGAGGCATTACTTGATGGGAAGAATATTTGAGCTAAGGACAGACCATTGCGGTCTGAAGTATTTGTTTGATCAGCCTACTCTGAATGCTAAGCAAGCCAAATGTCTGGAGTTTCTATGTGAGTTTGATTTTGAGATCAAGAACATAAAGGGGAAAGAGAATAAGGTAGCTGATGTGCTCAACAGGAAGGTGCAGGAAATGCATGTGGCATCTGTTAGTGTTTTCCAATTGGAGTTGATGCAGCAGATTGTTAATAATGTTTCTCAATATTAATTGTATGTGCGGGCTAAGGAGAAATTGAAGCAATAAATTCTTGAGAAGAGGTATGAGGGGTATACATTGGAAGAAGATGGACTTCTTACTTACAAGGAAATAATTTACATTCCAAATGTTGCAAATTTGAGGAGAGGTTTTATGGACGAGATCCATCAAGCTCCATGTTCTGGTCACCCAGGATATCAGAAGACAATTCCTACAGCTAGAAAGCAATAATTTTGGCCAGGAATGAAAAATCCTACATGGCTGAATACATTTCCAGGTGCGTGAAATGTCAGCAGGTGAAGGTTGAGCATCAACACCCAACGGGTTTGTTGCATCCTTTTCCAATCCCCAAATAGAAATGGGAAGTTATTTCCATGGATTTCATTAGAGGATTTCCAATGACTTGGAGAAAACATGATTTCATCATGGTTGTGGTGGACAAGTTGACAAAGGAAGCCCATTTTATAATTGTTAATTCTACATATAAGAAGGGTGACATTTCAAATACCTTCATGAAGGAGATTTTCAAATTCCATGGATTTCCAAAGGCAATAGTCTCTGACAGAGATGTCAAGTTCACTTCCAATTTTTGGAAGGGGTTGTTTGCGTATTTGGGTACAAAGCTGAACTTGAGCACTTCATAACATCCTCAGACTGATGGGCAGACATAGAGGGTAAATCAAGTGCTTGAAGACATGCTCCACATGTATGTGATGGGCAAACCAACCAAGTGGGAAAATCATTTACACCTAGTAGAGTTTGCATATAACAATGGACAACAAGCATCCTTGGGTGTGAGTCCATATGAAGCTTTGTATGGAAGGAGGGTTAGGACACCAGTGACCTGGGATAATCCAATGAAGAAAGTTGTGATTGGTCTAGAATTGCTCAAGGAGATGGAGCAGGAGGTTGTAAATATCAGGTGGAATCTAAAAGCATCCTAGGACAAACATACAATCTATGCTGATAAGTATAGGTTGAACATAGAGTTCAGTGTTGGGGATCATGTTTACCTCAGAGTGAGGGAAAAGAATATTTCCTTGAATCTTGGAAGTTGTGCCAAGCAGTCACCCAGATATTGTGGGCTGTTCAAAGTGCTTGAAAGAATAGGGTCAGTTGCATATAGACTTGCATTTCTTGCTAACACTAGGGCTCATAATGTTTTTCATGTTTCTTTTCTTAAGAAATATATACATGACCCTAACCATGTGATAAATTGGGATGTGATTTAGGTGGAACCCAAGGGAGAGTTCCGAATTGAGCCAATACACATCCTCGACAAAAAGGTCACCATGCTCTAGAAATGAGCCATAGAATAGGTAAAGGTGCAGTGGGAGCACTACGGTCCTGAAGAGGCTACATGGGAGCTGGAGGATGCCATGCGATTGGAACACCACTTTTCATTTGAATTTGTGGAACACTGAGGGTGATACCAATGTAGCATTTTGTTCAAATTTTACAAAGCACTAAGGACAGTGCTATTGAAGGGGGAGGGGAATGTGACACCATAGTTTTGACCTTGTTGCGTTAATGTATATGATGTAAAAATGATATGGAATCATGAAAAGGATCTCAAGGTCAAGGCCCTGTCATTGGTTAATGTTTGGTATATAGGCGATCATGGTTGATCCCTATGGTTTCTATGCTAAGTCAAGCACATTTGTAAACATCATGTAAATATGCAAATTAATAAAAAACCCATATCCATCTATGTCAATGCAACGGATAATGAGATGGGGGCATTATTCTACTAAGGATAAGTGGGTGGGAATGTTAACCTTAAGCTAGTTTAGGGAAAATCCATGTGTCATGGACAGAACCCATCTGAACTATCAACTACCCTTTTTCTTGTCTTCTCTTCCCAACCATTTATTCTACCAGAAGGTAGTTGAGGTAGTTATTTCTTGGAAGGGGAAGAGTATGGAAAATTCAAATTGGGAAGAGCACTCAATTTTGGAATGTCGTGTTTTTCCTGCATGGACAAGAAAACACCAAAACCATATGCCAACTTTACTCTCACATTTTGGGAGAAGCAAGATTTTCTGGCTCATTCACCACCATATTCATTCCCCATTTGCATGACAATGATGTATAAGTGGATATTTTCCTGTGTTTATCATTCACGTGACATTGTGGTATCAGTAGAGATTTTCCTCTGTTTATCCTTCACGTGACATTGTGGTATCAGTGGAGCTTTTCCTATGTGTATCCATCACATTCAGCCATTGTTTTCCCCTTGGAAAGACCACAATTACTCTGTTGCAGTGTTTTCTTAAACTACAGAGTGTATGAGACCCTGTTACTCGTGTTAATAAGTAAGCCTAAGTTGAGGAGTCTCCCTGTGGTTGTTGTATTGTGTACCCTGGTTTGGGTCTGAACTATGTACAAGACTTAGGAATGGGAGAGATGTGGAATGTGCTCGATAAACCTAGTGTGGAACCTCAGAGTAAGATAAGAGTGGCTGGTAAACCTACTATGCACATCCTAAAGAGCACTGGAATGGAAGGTGTAGTCTGAGGGACTATCGAGTAGAGAAGGGGACACTTCCTTGTGTTTGGTGTGTAGGCAGTGGGGAAGCGAGGCTAGATAGGTATTGTGAAGGTTTTCTTAGCTCTCTAGATGAGCTCACTATCTTGGTAGTTCTTCCTTCCCATTCTCTTAGAATCCTGATGAAACCCAAATCGATAGATGGCTTGGACGGTAGCCTAATAAACCCATATGTTGGCTTGACTGTGTCTTGTTGAGTTAACCTTGTGAGTAACCTTTGGCTGGAAAGTCTGATAAACCCAACTATGAATGTTGGCTTGGATAGGTATCTTGATAAACCCAAGAGTGAGATGGCTTGGCTGTGTATAGTCTGATAAACCCATCTGTTGGCTTGACTGTGTTCTGTTTGTGATACCCAACTGTGTGATGGCTTGGATGAGTGGCCTGTGAAACCCATATGTTGGAATGTTTTACCCTGCATCTTGATAAACAAAACCATGTTGGATTGGCTGAGTGTTATTGCATCCTTGGCTATGTTAGAGTTTGCTAGTGTTCCCTTATTCCTATAGGACGTCATGCCCAGCTCGGGGTTGGTAGTGTTGCTGAGATATTAATGAGCGCATTGGCCTATGGTTGGGTGGAACGTTGAAGCGACATAGCTAGTTGCAGGACAATTTATATGAAAGATAACTATTCTTGTCAATGTTAATCTCTACAAATGTATTTTTTGTATTGTAATTGCTTGATGGAATGTGATGAACATGTTGATGTGTGGAATTGATGCATTGTTCCTTTAAATAATTGCAATTATAGGAATCTATGTATGTTTTCACTCAATGCATTTTAAACTAGGTTTCAGGGTAGATTGGCCAGATTGGTAATGGTTTGAATGATCAAATCGATCCAAGACTTCAGTTAAAAATTTGAATTTACTACTAGAAATATCCATTTACGCAATCTATGAGATGCCAGTTCATAAATAGTGGTTTCTGGAATTTTTCCCTTCCGCAACTTCCTTTCCACAACATGTGGGATGCAGGATGTATTTTTGGAGAATTACAACTTTGCGAAGTTTTCGTTCCGTAATGGTCCTTTTCGAGGTGGGATGCGGGATCACGGTGTCGCGATTTCCACAATTCCCAATCCCACAATTCAAGTTTCCACAACATCGATCTTCACAGGATGATTGTCTTCCATTGATCTCTTTCTGATTGGGGATTCTGGATGCAGGATGCGAGAAGTGAGATCACAATTTTCATAACTTTCTATCTCGCAAATCGAGATTTCTGCACCGTTGATTTTTGTGGGTGGATTTTGTGCCATTGATTTTGTTCTAGTTGCGGGACCCTTGGGATCGTTGATTTCCATTGCATTTTTCTCTTCGTCGTCCGAACTCCTCTGATATCTTTCCTTGCATATCATCGAACTTATCAATGGAAGACGGGAGGGAGTGTTACAGTGTTGGAAATGTCAAGAAGTGGTTCATGGCCATGCCCTATGTCTAGATGAATAGTAAAGGTTCTCGATGAAATTTTGAATTCTACATGATAATGGGTTATGGGTATGTGACAGTAGAATTCTAGTTTGAAGTAGTTGGTGGTCTAAATGTTGTGCCTATGATTTTTAACTAAAATTTTTGTCAAGTCATCTACTCATGTCGTGGATGTGTGCCATGAATTTGACAAAACTATAGACTTTGATCCACCATTAGATTTGTTCTATGAGCATAATGATGCCAAGGCACACGATGAAAAAAAATTAGAGAAATTGGTTTAGGAGGATTGTTCCCATGAGCCACATCTATTGATAGAGGCGCAACCTCTGAAATTTTTTTTTAAACTATACAATTTCCTGTTAGATTTTCGACGCCCGTTAGATTTTCGATGCCATGTCGCCACGTCTGACGAGGTTGACAAAGATCCGACAAGACAAACCATCGGACCAATGACAAGTACTCATTGCAAATTCAACCACTTTTCATCGATTTTTTCGACGACTAGTGGCTTCCTCTGATGAGGTGGACATACCTCCAACAAGAGATCCCGTCGGACAATGGATGAGACAGCGTCAAAAAATCGACAACCCATTCCTCTAATTAGACGACACATTCCTGAATTTTTACTAAAGAACTATGTGACATTCAACAAGGAATAGTCGAATTTTTGACAATGATAAGTCAGATTTTATACAAGCTAATGGTAGACATAAGTTTATTAAGGGAGGATAATTCAGATTTTTGATGACCTCACATCAAACACTTGACGAATTAGTGGTGAAATATTTCAGCTTATTCTGTTGAAAAATCGACGGGTATTGGTATGTCGTCGAATATCTGACGTTATTCCACTGAAAACAAAAAAAAAAAAATAGTTTGTTGAATAACTGATGGGTAATTGTTGAATTTTAGACATGTAAGCTGTCAAATTTTGGGCTCAAATTCTGTTTTGGTACCTAGCCCTTTTTTCTCCTCTAAGTAGACTAGTGCTCTTCCTCTTAAATAAAGGTGCACCAACCCCTTGCTTGAACTCCTTTTTCCTTGACAGGGTGTGCCATTGGAACTCTTTCCCCTATTACAAGGTTCTCTATCCCTACTCTACAGCTCTGTCTCCTACTGCAAGGTTTGTTAGTGATGTTTAGAGGGAAAAATTTAAAGCTTCGAGGCACTTCTCGAAGGTAGATGAGGTGGAGGTTCATCCCTAGCTTCTAGGTGAGGTGTCATTCAGTTCCCTAACCTAATGGGAGGATACCTTAGACCTATCCTCTTAATATTTAACCTCCTCTATCCCTTTACCCTTACAAACTGAGCCCTCTCTCCATTGTGAAGGGAGGAAGGACTATGGTACTCTTACGCTGGTGGAATTTCTAGGTGTTTCCTATCATCCTTTGGGACGCGAAATCTCATCTTTTGGGAGGCATACTCTCTTTATTTGGAGGCTTGGCTTGGATTGCTGGATGGAAGGTTGCAATGTTAAGGCTTAGGTTGTGACATTATTTCCCTATGTAATTATATGTATCTCCTTGATTACAATAATAGAAAAATCTTTCCATAAATATTGTTGTGTTGATGATGTTTAGAGATTTATTCCTTAACGGTTAGCTTAGATCAATTCATATCTAGGTATGTTTGTACTTTTTTACTGTTTCCATTTTCTCTACAGGATTTTGTAGCTTGAGATCTGAACATTATGGAGCTTGGATAAACAAAGAGGAAGCGTATTTGTAGACCTTGGGTAAGTGATCTATTTGTTTAACTTGCATCTCTATTGATTTAGGAAAGTAGATTGTATTGTGTACTTGATTTGTTCTAGATCCACTTGGACTAGGGAGATCTTGCTTGGTTCCACTTGATTAAATTTATCTAGTAACATGACCATGCCTTCTTTACGTGCTATGCACTCTTTTAGAAAGGATTCTCCTTCCAAATCTCCTACAAAATCTTTCCAATAGCATCTTGTCACCAAGGCATTGGTGTGAACAATGTTGTTCATGGATACCAGAAGATTCTCTCTATTCTCCTTTAGTAATCCACTCAAATGATGTGGCTCACAAAGGAGATCTTCCACCAAATTTTATCCTTCAAGTGCCTGACATACACGACTATATTTCTTGTGGCATGGATCCACAACACAAATCTCATTCTTAGTGTACCAATTAGCTTTAGAATATTTTGCAAAATCACTTCCATGATATGAAGTGGAGGGTATCTATGAAGGTTGGAATGAAATGCAATATTTGCAAAAATGAAAAATCACATCATGCATTTGAATTTCATCTTCATTATATTTCTATAGGAAAAATATGTGACCTTCTCTTCCACCAAATTCTCAGGTTCACGCCCAAGTGGTCTGGCCTTGTCTTCCTTTTCACTATGTGGCTCAAGAGGTGACTACAAATATGATTTATAAACTTGATCCAAAATATGTCTTGCCACCATCACATGATCCAACATCATTAACATTGATATGGAGGTCACCCACAAACAATATGGAAGTGCATTCATGTTCACTTTTTTCTCCTATGGAATCACCTTGAAATGACTTACACTCCACCTTAGGAATCTATTCCCCTACTTCATTCCTATTCTTCTCCAATAACATTGAGACTTGATAATATTTCGTGGTATGCATGCCACAACTTTTATAATCTATATTTGAAGAAAAACCAAACAATCTCATAAATCTTGAACAAGCAGATGGATTTGATGAATCTTTACCTTTGGTTCCTTCTTCTTCTTCTTTAGTCAAAGAGGAGGAACAACTTGGTTCCTCTCTGGATCTTTTTCTTCTCTTGAAAGAAGGCTCATTAACATAATTGGGATAGAATCCAAAATTGAAATAAATATATTCTCCAAAATAATTTTTTGACCAAATATTCCTATCCAAAGCTATATACTCCTAGTAGCAGCGATACAAGTTTTCACATGTTTCAATCATATTTGTCAAGTCTTTCTTAACCATTGGAGAATCAGATCTGAAATCTTCTCTATCTAATGGAAAATAGAAGTTTCATCATATTCAAATTCTGGTAGTCCTCTATCAACAGAAAGAATTTATTCTTCATTATGTTTGCAGTACTCTTCATACTGCTCATCATAATCATCATCAGAGTAGGACCTGACTACAATTTTATTCAACTTGAGAGAGTAATTTCCATAGGGGTGGAGGAAAGTGCTATGATACCACTGCCCAAATCTAAAAAGTATCTGAATATTAACTCCTAATGCTGATATTATCAAAATTTGAATACTAGTTTTACAAATTATTGAGTACTTTCTTCAACAAGGCACGACACACGCAGTAAAGACATAAAATGAGAGTGGTAGAGGATTGATGGATGAAACCAAAGGACATGTTTGGATACTAAAATTTCATATCCATAAGCACCTGTATGTTGGGAAATTTTATTTTTTGAGCATCAACGAGGATTACGTCAACTCCTAGGCTTCTAGGTGTCCCAACCGATGCAAATTGAGATTGAACAATCAATTCCAAGAAAACAAGGATTGTGGAAGGATTAAGTGAGTTATTGATCATTGATTAGGAATAAAATATCATTTGAACATATTTAGAACATATCTGGAGTATTTTGGAATAGTTTTAGGGTGTTTGGGGAAAAAGTAGGATTTTGGCCTAGAGAATGCATGTGTAGAGGAGGCCACTCAAACACTGTACTACCTCAATGAATTCAAATTATGTGATTTGGGTTTGGTTTTTGGGTGAATATATAACCTACATAAACTTAAATATAATGAAAATTGGATGTACAGAACCCTCATAGCATTGGAATTAGTAATACTAGTTAATTTTAACTAGCTAAAGAGCATGGGTGAGAAAATGAAGATGAATTTTGAATCTGTATTTTATCATACCTGAAAATAATGATTATCATATATGTATATGTATATCTTAAAAATAATCAAGATCATATAGAATTATCATATCCATTACATCAATACCATTTCATTAAACTTATAAAAAGGCTCATTTAATGAGCATTGAGAGGCCTCTTTCATGAAAATTTGGCATTATGATGTTATTTAGCAGAAATATTATTGTATATCAGAGGTCAGAATGTGAAGGAGTTGAGAAGATTATAAAGGAATTGTAGGGGCTGATATCCCTCAATGGTTCCCAGAACTAAAGAATAATGGATTCAAACCAACGTGACCTGACACCAATGTGAAAATCTTGAGAGAATAAGTGAAGTCTCCTTCACTGGAGCTCAAAATATATAGGTTTAAGCATAATATTTGATCTTCAAACTTGATATTCAATGGATTCTCCTTATCTCTCCATGGATGCACTGAAGAATGGAAGAGAAGACAAGAGATGGGAGGCTTGGGGCGCATCACCCAAGGTGGTTGATGCACATCACTCTGACTAGAAGCTTAGATTCACTCAACATCAAAATATTAATGATAAAAACCTATGAAATGGATTTGGAATATTTCTTTATATACTTGAGTGATGTTTTGAGCAATTCATCCACCTATTGATTTAGTTACCCACTTGCAAACCCTAATCCTAATCCATGAATGCGCCCTCCTTGAGGAAAATAGAAGTCAAACCTTTATTTGACATTTCCATGCTTGCATCACTCTAAAACCAAAGTGAAAATTATGCCCTCCTTGAGGAAATTAGCAAGTTTGTGCGTAAGGTAATGTTTCCCTTCTTTGAATCCTTGAATAGAGTTCGAAACTGCTCCCTCCTTGACCAAATGTTTTCTACTTTATCTATGAATTTTTTTCCTACACTTTCCTTCTTTAAAAATGCCTTGATTTACCGTGCTTTTGACATTTTCCATCTTTTTTATGACAAATTTCTTTTGTTGTAGTTTCTATCTTTTTTCTTGAGTTCTTTTTAACATCTTCTTGGTTTGATTTAGGTTTCCATTTTTCGATGCAAAATCATGGTCCAATTGGACCCATGCACCCTCCTTGTCACCTAGAACAATTACAACTCATTTTCAGATTAATTATTTTTCATAATAATTAATTACATACAAAATAAAAATTGGAATTTTAATCTATTACGTGCCTCCATAGTATTAATTAATTAAAAATTCCTAGGCATAATTGATTTAATTCACTTCTTAACCTATAGATACTTGACAATGTCAAAAATTTCAATGTCCTTCATGGAAGGGACATTACATTGAGTCGTAAATTATCATCGATTCCACATTAAATATAGAATTTAAAATTGAGAAACACATTTTCAAATTCAATTTATAAACTAAATTAAATATTTATAAAACATAATTCCAAACTGAGCAACACATTAGCATGGCTCTAATCGTACAACAACAACAAATATTGAAGCTCTAATTTTCATAAAGAACTCCTAGTCATTGAAGTGTTCCTCAAATGAACAATTTGCGGAAAATAAATAGCATCTATAACTATTTATGAACCCTGCAATATTCCTGTGAGTGCATGGATGATCATCTATATATGACAAGTTCTTCATGTTAAAGTTTCCAGAAACATAATCATTCATGCACATACTATACATTGAAATGTCATTCTTCTATTTAACAATATCTAAGTAATTAGACTGAAAATAGATAGGATTGCACAATCGCATAAGGTATATTGATTATTTGGGAGGAACAAGTACATGTGAAAAGATAAATAACCCAAGATTTGTAGCATGAATATTACACTTCACAATCATAAATTGATTACCACTATTATGGAGAGAAAGTTCCTATGGCTTGGGGTGTACCACAACAGACTGAATGACACTAGAAATCAAGCCTTTCCAATATGTAAGAGAAATAAAGACATATAACACTAAGGGATATGAAGCGTACCTTATTCCGAATGGTTGATTTAGATCCCCGTTGAGCTTTTCCAACACACTTACATTCACAATTCTCTCTCAACAACAACAAACAAGACCAACATGCTATATATCAAAGTGTTAGGCCTACTCTAGCATATATAAACAATCATGTATAAGAAAATAAATTCATCCATGGATACAATATTCATATTTATGCACATGTATTGGACATGAAATGGATATTTCTATTAATAAAATAGAGATACAATAGTGAAAACCTCTGTCGGCACTTCTTTGAACCCGAGAAATCGATTCCTCCACCTGGGCCTACTTCAATCCTCCATCTCACAATGGAAAGCTCACAAAGAAAAGGAAATATTAGTAAGAGAAGCACTGTGTGCTCCAAAGGGACAAAGGGATGTAGAATCAAGCATAAATAAGTGAGGAAACAATGAACTATAGTTTCCTTGCTCTCCAATTTCTCCTCCTTCAATGTATCCAAGAGGCTCAATATATAGTAATCCAAATAGGAAATGGAGGGTCGACTCCAAGTGTTATCAAGGAATATGGTGTAGAAATAATAGATCAATTCTATGAGAAATGATGATAAGAAGAAGCACAGGAAATAGATCTTGCTACTAAGAATTCTCACAAGCATACACTAGAAAATAGAGAGAAGAAAAGAGACTGAATCACATGAATGAAGTGATGAATATTGTTCTGTATCCTTCCATTGAATAATAATTAATAATATAGTACATAAATATTACATCCCTCATTGAAAAATCAAATTGTATGGAAACAACTCATAGAGATAAAAAAAAGGCTGACTTACCAAAATATAGCAAACCCCCATAGGTGGCTAAAGCACTTCCCAAATATATCAAGGACCTCACGAGTTGGAAAAATCATGAGTGATTTGTCAAGGAGATAGAAAAAACATGATAATCCTAGAAAATGGATAAAAACTAATGGATTATGGGTTGGAAATAAAAGCTACCAATTTCCTAGTTGACTAGCTTTTATCTTATCCATAGAAAAGTAGAAAAAGTAGAAAAAGAAAAATAAAGCAGAATCTACTGTAAAGTGTTGTATAATAATTCTATATGGTCAAAAGGTGGTCAAGATCAACCCAAAATTAGAAATAAATCATTTCTAGGATATAGATGGCATGTATTGACTTTAAGGTGCAAGTGGATGCCAACTAATTAAGCTAGTGGGTGAATAATTAATCAAATAATGATTAATTATTTTATCCTAAGTTATGGGTGGCTTTAATATATTCCAAAACTCCCCTATAAGTCTGAATTTATTATGGTATGACAAAAAATATAGATTCCTATAGGGCCCAACAACAAGTCTATGGTCACCCTTTAACAATTATTATGTCCAGAAAAGTGAGGAAAGAGGCAAAACCACATGGGGAAAATCCTCCCTCAAGAAAATACGAGGCAAAAAATTTGAAATATTTTTTCAACATATATTCATATTCACTTTAATGATCGGACTGAACTTCTTTTGGATGAAGGACTTTCTGAAGAAATCATGAACTCCATGATCATGCACTAAAATGTAGAACCTGCAAAAAGGAAGAGGAGAGACTCCTTGTATCTCATCAACTGATGAAGTAGGAGAATTATCTGAATGCTTCTTTCTTCCGTCAAACTATGATATGCAAACATAATCTGAAATGGAAAATATATCTATGCATACTCATTTCCAAAGAGTACAAAAATTAAGGCAATTTATTTCACACCCAATTCCCTGAATAGCTGCAAAATTGTGAGGTGAATCACATGTGAATATTCCAATATGATGTAGCACCTGTATAGATCTGATTTGAGTCAGATACAAATATTATATATCATAAATATTAGTATATGGAACAGCAAGTACAAAGGCTTCAGCGGATCCATGAGGATATAGGGCTAGACTAGGAAAATTATGAGCAACTAAAGAAAACTGATAGGTGTAAAAATATGAATGATGGATGTGCATAGGATATGAACCATAAGTGTTTATAACATATCAAAATATTTTTAATATCAGTACAAATATGACTAAGGACATGGAAAGACTTCAAACCATGTAAGATAAATATCACTGCATAAGAGACCAGTGAGGAATCAACTAGTGAGCTTGGGATTTGTATAGTCTTTGGATTATTCAGAGGTATGGTAGATGGTATGGATGGTGGTATTATATGTGTATCAACCTGTAAATATGCTTCTAAATGAAAATCCAAAGGATCACATATAAGCATATCAATAGACTCATGGGAATACACTAGTAATAAATCCTCTATACGAAAGGAGGAAAGAATGAGATGTTCACAATATTCAAGGAGGTTCTGAGTATTGATGCCAAAAACAAAGGATGATATGATAAAGTGCATGAGATCAAATAAGATAAGTGATATGACAAAAATAATCCTTGATTTGGCTAAGAAAACATCTTGGAAGTCACTGGGTTGTGCACCATCAATGAGAGAGGTATGCATAAGGTGTGAAGAATTTGGCACATAGATCTCAGCATCTAAGATAGGAGATTTAAAGAAAAATGAATAGGTTGTAGGATCATCATAAATATTATAATAAGCTCCATATGATACTTCGTTTTCATCATTAGTATCACAAGAAGAAAAATCACCTTCAAGAGACACAAAAAAAGATGGCTCTTCAATATTTGCTTCTTGATTGAAGGAGGAAGCATTCGAATCAAAGAGGGTAGAAGCAACATGAACTGTATGAGAAAATTATTCATCATGATCAAATTCATCAGAGAATGTAGAGGCCAAGAAATATTGAGAGAGAGAAGAAGAGGAGATGTTGGGTTCGCTCCATGCTTCATCTTCTATTTCCTACAAACCAAAATCTTTGTCCAAAATTTTCCAAATCTCAAATGGAAATTCAGCAGAATCTATGTGATGATATATATTTGGAGACATTACAAAACACATAATTCCATAAGCTTTATAAAAATTATTTACCTAATCAATATTCTCTTCATAAGACTCAAGTTTGCTTAATGCACCAATGGAGACATCAAAGAGACATTGCCTCTTCAAGTATGCACTCATCTTTGGCTTCCAATCAGCATAGTTGAAAGGAGATAGTAGAGGAAATTTTGAATCCATATTGAATTTGTTGATATTCTCTAGGATTTACTCTCTGCAACCTGCAAAACAAACTAGGAGAAAATCTTGTAAGCTAGACAAGCTCTTCTTCAGAGAGGGATAGGAGACTGGATGTGCTCCTCAACTCTGTAGAACTTGATCAACCTTGCTGCTCTGATACTTTGTAGAATATGGAAATTCTATGCTCCATGTAGCTCTGATACCATGGAGAAATAATAGATCAATTCTATGAGCAATGATGCTAAGAAGAAGCACAGGAAATAGATCTTGCTACTAAGAATTCTCATAAGCATACATAGGAAAAATAGAGAGAAGAAAAGAGAATGAATCACATGAATGAACAAATGAATATTGGTGTGTATCCTTCCATTGAATAATTATGAATAATATTGTACATAAATAGTACATCCCTCATAGGAAAATTGAATTGTATGGAAACAACTTATAAAGATAAAAAAGGCTGACTTGCCAAAATATAGAAAACCCCCATAGGTGGCTAAAGCACTTCCCAAATATATCAAGGAACTCAAAAGTTGGAAAAATCATGAGTGAGTGGTCAAGGAGATGGAAAAAACATGCTAATCCTATAAAATGGATAAAAACAAATGGAGGATGGGTTGGAAACAAAAGCTTCCAGTTTCCTAGTTGACTAGCTTCTATCTTATCCATAGAAAAGTAGAAGAAAAAGAAGAATAAAGTGAAATATGGTGTAAAGTGTTGTATACTAATTCTATATGGTCAAAAGGTGGTCAAGATCAACCCAGAATTAGAAATAAATCATTCCTAGGATATAGATGGCATGTATTGACTTTAAGGTGCAAGTGGATGCCAACTAATTAAGCTAGTGGGTGAATAATTAATCAAATAATGATTAATTTTTTATCCTAAGTTATGAGTGAGTTTAATATATTACAACATATGGAAGGCCAAGAGTCAATTTATTTGAGACCCTATGAGTAAAAATATGAACAATTTTGGCTTTATGCACATTTTTCGATGTACGCGGGTTTTGTCTAAAAAGTTGCGTATACACACGATTATAGCTTTAAAAGTTGTGTAAACACATAAATAGGTGTTTTTTGGGAAATTTCTTGGGACATCAAAGTATAATATGAGAAAAGGGGTTCCAAGGAGTCTACAGAGGGGCATGGAAGGCCATAAATATGTGATCTACCAAGTGTGGTAAAATCAGCTATAACAACCACAAAAGGATAACTTGATCCCAACATTAGGAACATGTAGAGAAGATGACCAAGTGTCATAGATAGTGTTTACTTTGCAAATTAACAAGAAGGGAGAAATCATCGCTACCCTCCAGCAATTGGATGGACCTCAGTGTGTACTTGGATAGTTTTTTCTCTCAACTCATGCAACTTTTTGGATCTTCTAGTACACATGGGTCGAATGAGATTCAAATCATACTTTGGATCACTAGAAATTTTAGTTGAATGAAAATAAGTAGAGGGGCTTGTCAATTTAGGATGAGAAATATTTTTTTGGCATCCAACGTTTTCAAAAAAGAGCATAGGGAAGTGTTCATGCGTGTCTTTTCAATATCACCTATTATTTTTTTTACTACAGTAGGATATATTAGACCATCAACATTGGGTAATATATCATTGGTGTAATGGGTGTGTGTGACACACCAAGGGTTCTCCTTGAACCCTTAACATTTTGAACAACCACAAACTATTGGGGTGTCATAAAAGAGTTCTAGCTTACGATGAAATACCATCAATGAACTATGATTATAGATTGAAGACGACATGTTACAATTTACAGGGTAAACTGACTGCCCATTTTCATTTATGAACTTCTTATGGTATTTTTCTCCTCATAAGAGCTTATGACATTTTGAAACAGGTGGAATGTCTTGTGCATCCAAACTCAAACCTGAATCTGGATCCTACAATAAAGAATAAAGTGATATTCAATTTTACATGGATAAGTAACATAAATTCAAGTAAATAGTCAAAATACAAATAAAGCCTGAAATTGCTGAGGATGGAAAGGGAGAACTCGTCAAACTTTGAACATGATGGAGTGAGATAGAATATGAAGAATTGGCCATTTGATACTACAATTTTTTATCCCTGCATTTGAGCCAAATCAACAATCAATATACGTCTCTATAATCCTAAATTCTTTTCAAGAACTATCTTACAATATAACTTGCAATATAGTTTGGAAACCATTTAGTAAGAATAAGGTGTGTTTAAGAAACATATATATACTATGAAATATTGTGATTTGTGTGGTTGAATACTAAAACAAAATTTGAGATGAATATATAGTTATGAGTGGAACCATAAAAACCCAACATTTAAATGTTTTAGTGGTGCATCTATTTAAATATAAACACATCGGTATGCTCCAACAAACCAAATTCACTGGTTCTTAACAACAATAAACACATTGTGAAAGAATGTCTACAAAACCCCCCTTAGGAGAAAATATCCACTAAATTTAGTAGTGGGTATTTATACATGCATTATACATGCATTATTCAATATGGTGTGTTTCATAAACACAACTGCATCAGTGCATTACATTTATAAATGCATCGATGAACAATATTTTTTTAAGTAGTGGGATTCTAGTGTGTAACAATGATAAACACACCATGAAAGAAGCTAGGAAAAATCTCTCGTAGTAGAAAATATCTGCTACATTTGGTAGTGAATTTCTATACATGCATTTTTACAACAATTTTAATTTCGGTGCATTTCTTAAAGACAAGTGCACTGGGGGATGCCATAAGTATACGTGCAATGAGTGACCATATTGTTAAAGTTGCAGGATATCATTGCGGTTTTATAAAGTACCGCACCAATGCATCCTGGACATGGGTGCACCGAAGTGCCAAAAGGTCAAAAATAAATAAAATGTCACAGAAGTTATTTTTTCCCTAACCTAAAAAGATGACGGCAATTTTAATTTCGAAAAAGATTTCTAAACTGTGTTTAAAAGAAAAAAATACTAAACATTAATTCATTTTTTTGCTAAAAAATCGAGGGGAGAGATTCGGAATATAGACTTACAGAAAAGGTGTTTGGAGCAACTGGATTATTTTGAAGATCGAAATTTGTATCGAACCGAATATCGAATTTCAGGGGAAAGTACCACACCGATTTTTCCTAGACACAGGCACATTGAAGTGCTGAAATTTCAAAATTAAAAAAGTCACACAAACTATTTCCCCCCTAAACAAAAAAAATGGCGGCTATTTTATGTTCGGAAAAGTAATTCTAAAGTGTGTTTAAAAGAAAAAAAACTAAACATTAATTCATTCTTTTGCAGGAAATTTTAGTGGAGAGATTTGGAACATAGACTTACATATAAGGTGTTCGAAGCAACTTGATTATTCGAAAGATCAAAATTTGTCAGGTATGGTGAATGAAACAAAACCCTACATAGTAAAAATTTCATGTAAATATTATTGTTGATCTTATTATCTTATTTATAAATTAACTAGATTTAGGAAAAAAAACTTCATATGTTCCTTCAATGTTGCAACCAAACTTCTTTTCTTGGTGCTTCTTTTCATTTGTTGTGGCTGCAATATTTTACATTAGAGTTTAAATCGCTCTACTCGCAAAATTACGATTTCACCTTATAGGGATTTTAGAATTGTTGAATTTGTGAATGCCATATATATATATATATATATCATAGGGAGATATGGGACCATTATTTAGATTGAATTATTGGGCTATAGGGCAGACTCGGGTTTTATACCATTAACTTCGCACCAACAAATAGACCCACAATGTTGGCCCTTTCGGAAACAACCTGTGAACAGGGTGCAGTCTCACCCGAAACAGTTATGGGGTGCCGCAGAACCAGGTTTCTACAAGGAGAAGAGGGATATTACTGTACCTTTAGCCTTAACAACAAATATTTATACCAAACAGAGCTTCGATATTCACTTAATTAGATTCGCAGTTAGATAAAAGACACGTTTCTTACTTAACCCTTAACTGGGAATTCACAGTGAAGCTAATATTAACAATTATCTTACTTTATCAATTATCTACTTATCAATGCATAAAATAAAACCATAAATAAACAACACAAAAGAACCACAACACAAGATATAACATGGTTCACCCCCAGTGTAGGGGATACATCCACAAAACTGCGCTTTTATTCCACTTATTCAAAACAACAGTCTGATCTGCACGCTCAGCAGCAAATCCGCCCTTCAAATCTAACTGTGCACTTAGCTGCAGTTCCTTTCTTACAATCTCCAAGCTATGCACTTAGCTGCAGTTCCTTTCTTTACAAAACCCTCTACGTACATAGCTGTAGAGGTCATCCATGCACACAGCTGGGACTTGACCTTAAAACCCAAAAAATAGATCTATCTTCTTCACATCAGATGATCCTCATTTCATTAGATGATCTTGACATATTTACATGAGTGCTTATTTATACAAGTGCACTATTACAAAATCATGGGCTTACACCCGAAGTTTATGGAAAGTTACAAAAAAGAGGGCTTTGACTCAACCTCGACACCCCTAAGACTATTTTGAGTCATAACTCCACTTACAAGCTTCCACAAAAACCACGGAGTTACCAAAATTAGTGACCGTTAAGGCGCATGTCCCAACAGGCCCCTAAGACTCACCAGTGTCCTGTCCCGGGAAGCTCTGCTGCTTGTCTGGTGGGAGAATCTTGTTGGTGAACAGAGTGAACTGTTTGTTGAGGCCACACATGATATCGTCGGCTGCTTGCTCCTTCTCCACCAACTTCTGCAATGCTACTGTTGATGCTTCGTTGGCCTTTTCTTGTGCAAATTCATCATATTCCTTCAAAACTTTGAGTTGGATATCCACAACAGTGCTCAACTCCAAGGCCTCGTCGACTAGGGGCTGCATAGAATTTTCCAACATCGTTTCTTTCGTTCTGTACAACTCAATTTCTTGCTGGAGTTCATTGCTTTGCTTCACCTTGAGAATCTTATTCATAGGAGACAGAGTCTTGATTTTCACTTTCACTGCATCTAGCTCTTCCTGTCATTGCTTGATGGTTTCTTGTAGCTTTTCTACTTCTGGATTTTCCTGCAATTTCATCAAGCCGTCGATGCTTTCTTCTAGAAGTTTTGCTACACTACTCGCAAGATCGATGATCTTCATTGCTGAGGCCTGAATATCTCTGCAATGCTACTCCCTGACCTCTGGTGGACTCTCCGGAGTGATGTGAAGTTGAAGCTCCACATTCTGAGCCTCATGTTCTACTTTTAGCTTTTCAATCTCACTACGAGACTGTTGTGCATAGTCTTTCATCTTAGCAATTCTTTTCTCCGGTTCTTCCTCATCCTGCATGTCGAAGTCAGGAAGATTTCGACATGCCTCATCCAACACTCATATCAGTGTAGCCTTCTTAAGTTCTGTGTCCCTCTTCCTCTGCTCCACTTCTTCAAACTGTGCTGTGAGGCTCGCATTCTGCTTTATGGTATTTTCCAACTATATTTGTGAGTAGTGGTCTCGTGCTTGGATCTCCTTCATGATTGCTACTTGACAGAGATGCAGCTCCATCATAGACAACTTGGTGTAATCTATCCTGACTATCATGCTCATCTCCGAGCGAGATGCTGTGTCAGTTATTATGAGGGCTGCACTTGACACTTGTCCTATGTTATCTCTGGCTGGCCATTGCCTTGTGTCTAGCTGTGTGGTTACTGGTACAGTGCTTGTTGTAGCACCAGTAGCGGATTTTGCTGCTAACTCCTTTAGTTTAGAAATTCACTGTGTTACGCTGGTGAGAGCATCAAGATGCGTAGCTACGAATTGTAACCACTTGCTAGTTAGTACTTCTGTAGACTTTGTTAGAGCCTGGTCAAGCTCTTCCATTGTCAAGGAGGGCTCTTCGGCAATATTTGTGCCTTTTCACGCCTTCATTTTCTTTCTGGACTGAGGTTTGGTCACTATCCTTTGCCTCTGGCGACTTGCGCTTATTTGGTCAAGTGGGATCTGAGATGATTTTGACCAAATTTTCTTCTTCGTCTTCATCTCTGTCATCTCCACCCTGGTCGCCTTCACTCTGTTCTTCGCTTTCTTTGAGTGGGTCATTCTACTGCATGTGGCTAGGGCCTACGCCCACATTAGTGACTAGAGGGAATAGAATATTAGGTTTTTTCCCTGCATCCTTCAACCATTCAGCCGGCCACTATTTGATTATTGCGAGGATGTCTTCCTCGTTCACCACATATGGCAACTTAGACCATTTGTGCTTGTTATTTGCATGGGCCTGAATAAAGACATGATGCATGTCAGCCCTGAAGTTGGACGCTCCATCATACTAAGAGAATAGCTCAATATTGAGCTGCGGCATCTTCAGAATCTCATATGAGATACTCATCGAGTAAAAGGAGAACACATAGTTCGTCATTTGCTGGAATCTTTTATCTTGTGACACCCACATGGATGCGTACCTTGATTTCTCCTACTCATCATGGACATATTCAAGGAATTCCTTAGCAAGGTATGCTGCCCAGTTGTAACTGTAGCCTTTGGCACAGTTTGCAGCAATACTGAAAATTGGTGCAGGGACTTCAGTCGGCCTACACTTCCTCATTAATTTACAGGATAAGAGCTTAGCTGCAAAGCGAATGTTTTGATGCTGGATTATCGAGGTTTGATATCCTCACTTTCCTTTCATCAGCCCAAAGCGTTCCTTCATATGTTGCGCCAGCTTCATGTCTTCATGCTTCCCAATGAATTCAATCCCAGGATCAGGCCCTTCCTGCAGCAAACATGTGATATTATTAACCAAATCTCCATTAATAGGGATTCTTTCATTGCCAATCCATAGATTCCCATCATGTACCAATGCCAATAATTTCATGACTACCACGGTTACCTACGTGCTATGACCGAAGTGGGGGATGTTCAACATTTTCAGCAACCCTGCTCTGTCTAAGCCAGCAGCCCACTGTTTTGCTTCTAATAATGTCGCTCCAGTCTCCGGATAATGGACAGAATGCAAGTATGTCCCAGGTGCAAACTGTGGAAATTTCCCATGATCATTTGTATCGTGGTCGACGTACCTGAGCCGATCTACTTTCCCTATCATTGACCCGACCAACTGCACACCCGGTGGTAGTGAAGGGGTGCGTAATGTGAACTTCTTTGTCCACCAAGGTAGTTGAACTCCTGGTCGAATAGGTGGAAGATAAGGGGGCCGGTGTGATGCAACATTCTTCGCCTCACCGAAGTCTTCAAAACCTATAGGTGGGACCTCTGCTGAGCCAGAAGGGTTCATCTCAGGATCCTCCGGTATTTTCCCTGATTGCTTATGTCTGTCTTCGTTCCTCTTAGAGTGAACTTCTGGTTTAAACTTCTTCCTAGTAGATCATGTCTGCATTGGCTGAGTTGGTGTAGGGGGAGTTTTTTCAAGGGGTGCAGAGGCCGATGGGTTGCTCATAAGGTTCAGCAGACCCGTCTGTTCAAATTCTCTCACTAGTTCCTGAAGTTCGTGATCAGCTGACATGGACTCAATTGGAAGATTCAATGAAATGCATAATGCAATTTCCGTAGGTCTGGGTGTCTTCTTATAGAGTCCATTGATCAAATATGCCATAACTTTGCATTGAAGACACCAAATCTGACAAGTATCTTGTCCAAACGGTGCTAGATTTCTCAGGATCTCATTATTACAGGCACTTAATGTAGTTAACGTGCCGGGGACGCCAATTCTGATTTTTTTTAATGGTTGGGTTTTGAGCTCTGACACACCTGTCCTTCTTCATCACTGCCAATAACTCCAGCTGCGCCATAATAAGGATATTCAACACTTCCTGACACCGGCTTCGATAGGGCTTTGAGCTTTGGACTGCGATAGAATGTCTTCCATAGCCTCAATGATTCCTACTGCGAACGTCTTATCGGGATCCATCCTGAATTTTTCTTTATACTTAGGGTTCAGCCTATAAGGGTGCTGCTTCACAGGCTTCACATCAGGTTTCAAAGGGATTTTTATCACTCCTATATCACCAAGGATACCTTTCATTTTTGAGAACTTCCTCCGGAATAGGCCCTGATACTCGTGGAGAAGTTGGGTCATTGTGCTTACCGTTTCTGCATCCCAATAATCTCCAATAGTAGCATACTTAGGCATTTCTTCTGACCCAATGTTTACTTGCCTCGTCTTCAAGGGCTGAGTCACTTCTGGTGCTTCAACTGCTGGTCCATGTACTTCGCAGTGTTCTTCTGACTCAGGAATGTTTATGTTGCATGGGTCATCATCCTTGTCAATTGCAAGGTTATAGCATTCTACTGCATTAGCTTCTTTTTCTTTCCAATCAGGTTGGTACTCAGTTGTTTCTTTACCATCAAACACCTTAGTGTGGATCAGCCTAATAGCTGCATCCAAAGCGAGACAAACCTCATTAATAGAAAATGTCAGCACAAAACTATCAACAACACTATCCAAACTTACAGTACCCTGGCGAAGCTCCACCTCTGCATACCAATTCTTCATGACAGGTTCCAGGGTGTGCACGAACCGATGTACCCATTCTTCATGAGGGACATCCTTCCATGCATCATAACACTGTTCCAAATGTTCTTGAGGGATAGTCTGACCATTAAACCTGCTTCGCACCTCCTGAGGTTGATCCACGAATCTGAGGAGAAGAAGCTTTTGACAAGCTTCCCAACTCTGAATATACTTCTTAATGCTCTGAATATACTTCTTATTTCCATTCCACCATCTAGTAGCTATGGCTCTAAATACTGAATCTAGAGTTTCCATTTTCTGTGAATCTAGTACCTACTCTGAAAATTGTAAAATAAACTCTTCGAGGTCTGTCAAGCCATAAAAGATAGGTAAGACTCTTGTCTGTGAACCAAGCCATCTGAGAGACTTGGTAATTCTTGCACACCGATGTCCATGTAGCTCATAAAGTCTATGCTGCCAATTCTCTAGGACTTCATCTGAATCAGTCATGCAAGAACTATCACACTTCCAATCCATTATACCTTCAATAGTAGGGTTAACATAGTCTTCCTCTTTAGCTGTGATGTTGTAGATGTGATCCAAAACATCCTGATCCTCATCTCTGACTGGCTCTGTGTACCTTTCTTCATGAGAAGGGTCCAAGGGGACTATGACTCTTAAGCCTTTTCCTTCAAAAGTCATCTGTCTATTCTTAAAATTAATTACTGCAGAACTATCTATTGCCCATTCAATTCCTAGCAAGGCTGGATAGGGGTTGCTATCATCAATTATCTCAATGACTTCAAAATCTGCTAAGGTACTGACTCCATCAATGTCTACTGGGATGCTAGAGAATCTTCCTAGGGGCACAATCTTCTACCGATTGCCTAATCTCAACTGTATAAGGGACCATTCAAGGGTGGGTTTTCCCCTTTGTTCCCATGACTGCTTAGTTAAGACATTGACTTCTATTCCCAGGTCTAAAATGATATCAGTCATGTCATACTCTCCTATCTGAGCATGCAATCTCATTTCTCTTCCAGTTCTTCTAACTCTATTGACATTTTTTTATTTACCATAGCTTCACTGAGGTTCACAAGAAGCAATAAATTTCTGTAACTCATTTAAAGCATTATGATTTCGTAAGAGCTTCATACAACTCTATAAAAATGTCGACAATGTACTTACTTTCTTTGTCGAAGCTTCTTGAGACTGCGACTGCTGTTGATGCTACTGCACAGGTGCTACTGCTGTGCTCGGATCAAGAAATTATTTTTTGGCTTCCATAAAGGTTTTTTTTTCTCTATCCACATCGAAGGTTGGCACTTTCTCTGGGGTCTTACAAACCCAAGCCTCGTCAGGCTGTTTCTCCTTATGCTGTAATTGTGTTGTAGCTCCACTCCTTGTAACAATGTTAATGGTTGGGATAGGTCTTTTCTCTTCAGTAATCATCTGAATATTCTGAGGAGGAGCACTATTTCTTTCTTGTATCTTGGCTATCAGCTGCAGGCATTGCTCAATGACATGATCTACTGCTCGGCAATATCGACATGTCGTAGTTGGGTTGCGACAGTCTCTAGCTAGATGACCTGCCTGTTTACAGTTATAGAACACAACCTGGACTCGACCTCTTCCAGGCATACCACCACGACCACGACCTCCAAAAGCACCTCGACCTGATGTACTACCATGGTAACCATATCCATCATTACCTTGTGCATCGTTTTGTACCCTATAAGCATCATATGTTCACTCTCGCATAAGGTCAAAACTACAACATTCCTCTTCGTTGTGTCCCACTGACTTACAAAACTTACAATAGGGATTCTTAGGGACTTGCACATATCTTTGTAGCAAATAGCAGTCTTCAGGTTGATGCTGGCCAGTTGTTCTACAAATATCACAATATAGAACATTAGGGTTAAATGGGTTCGACGCACCAGTATTCAGGTAATTTCTTAGCGCAGGACATTGTTCCTTGTCATGACCTTCTGTCCTACATCATGTACACCACACCTCTTCACGAATAGACTTCCCTTTTTTCATGTCACGTAGCTCCAAAGCCATTTCTGCTAACTGCGCTTGAATTTGTGCTATGCCAGAATTATCTTTGACAAGAGTTGTCTCTAGTTTCATGGAAATCTCCAAAGCTTCTTGCTGATCAACAACCTTCTGTTGCATGAGTGGCACTCTGATATGAGGTAATAAGGCTGCAATGAACCATTCTTTATGCTGCGCTAGTCCAATAGTGAAACTAACTTGATCTAGCAGAACTTTGAACCTTTAATCAAAGTCTCAAACCGATTCACCTCGTCTCTGCTGAATCTCTTTCAATTCAATTATACACTGTGATTCTGATTTAGGATTCTTGAACTCTTTAATCATTGCTACTTTAATATCAGCCAAGACATGGTTCTGAGTATTGGAAAACTTCATAAACTAAGTCAAGGCTCGGTCTCTAAAAGAAACGACCAGCTGGGCTCTTCTTACATCTTGATCCAAAATGTTCTTAGCTGTCCACATAGATTCACATAAAAACCAAAACTATTCTGGATCCTCTGATCTAGTTCCTTTGAAAACTAGGAGCTTGATATCATCAGTCATATGGGCCATAGTGGACTGAATGGGGGGAGAACTTACTGGGGTAGACTGACCTATGACCGGAATACTCAGGCTAGGGTTACTATCAGACTGCGATGGGTTCCCAGGGGTAGCAGATCTTCGCTGCGGGGTGATAGGAGGATTTTTAACAAAAGGGTTTTCTTCAGATTCAGGGTCTTCTAGCGTATACTCAGTATCCTGACCTAGGGTATAGGATTTTAAGTTTCTCTTGTATCTTTTACCACTTTGCAGCAAACCACTTTGCTCGTCAAATTTAATTTCACTTCCAAACATAGGTTAGTAAAAATAATTATAGCAATCTGATTCTATAAGCAATATGCCCTTCTCAGCCAAGAGCATTTTAATTTGCAGACTAGATGAATTTAGGTACTTACCCCTTGGTCCTTTGATTAACTACCTTTCAGCTTCACTAAAAGAGGTACTTGTGTCAATGGCGAATTGTGTCACAAAAGCTTCAAGGGTTCACGTTGTCCAGAAATCAACAGTGCGCGATATCATGTTATTCACTCTTTTTAGTATATTAACTCTTGCTGGGGTCCAGTCAGGAAACTGATCTTCTTGGAAGTTCGTCCTTCACTCTGTCAACCTGGATAACCACTGGTGTAATTCTATGTGGATATTACCAAATAAAATTTCATAAATATCAGCAAAAATGTACCTTTGTAAGAATTCATCTGAGTTACAACGAGGATCCTTATTTTCTTGTTCAACAAATTTATGATAGGTAGCTTCAACCCAATCACCGATTTCTTTTACTGAGGGCCTCCAAAACATAGCCCTTCAGGTACTACGTAAATCCCTCTTGAGTAGATACTGAGTTCAACCTGCAATGGAACCAATTTGTTGGGCTATAGGGCAGACCGGAGTTTTATACCATTAACTTCACAACAACAAATAGACCCACAGTGTTGGACTTGTCGGCAACAACCTGCGAACAGGTTGCAGTCTCACCCAAAACAACTATGGGGTGACGCAAAACTAGGTTTCTACAAGCAAAAAAAGGATATTACTGTACCTTTATCCTTAACAACAAATATTTATACCAAACAGAGCTTCGATATTCACTTAATTAGCTTTGCAGTTAGATAAAAGACACATTTCTTGCTTAACCCTTAACTGGGAATTCATAAGGAAGCTAATATTAACAGTTATCTTAATTTATCAATTATCTACTTATCAATGCATAAAATAAAACCATAATAGAAACAACACAAAAGAACCACAACACAAGATATAATGTGGTTCACCCCCAGTGTAGGGGCTACATCCACAAAACTACGCTTTTATTCCACTTCTTCAAAACAACAGTCTGATCTGTGCACTCAGCAACAGATCTTCCCTTCAAATCTAACTACACACTTAGCTATAGTTCCTTTATTACAATATCTAAGCTGCGCACTTAGCTGTAGTTCCTTTCCTTACAAAACTCTCTGTGCACACAACTGCAGTGGTCGTCCACGCACACAGCTAGGACTTGACCTTAAAACCCAAAAATAGATCTATCTTCTTCGCATCAGATGATCCTCATTTCATTAGATGATCTTAACATATTTACATGAGTGCCTATTTATACAAGTGCACTATTACAAAATCATGGGCTTACACCCGAATTTTATGGACAATTACAAAAAAGAGGGCTTTGACTCAACCCCGACACCTCTAAGACTATTTTGAGTCACAACTCCGCTTATAAGCTTCCACAAAAACCACAGAGTTACCAAAATTAGTGACCATTAAGGCGCGCATCCCAACATGAATCTAAAACCATGTCAACCTATATATATATATATATATTTCAATTTTTTAGTTTTCTATAAAAATAAAAATGTGTCAAAATCAATGCATTTGGTTTTCCAAAACACGTTGGTGCACGTATCATTATGATGCACTGCTAATGACATGTGGCAAAAAATCTTTTTCATTTTTTTTGTTTCTTGGTTCTCTATTATCGATGCTTTTATACAAAATAACACCGATAATGACATGAACTTCCTATTTTTTATCTCCATAAAAGGATAAATAATTTATGATCGTTCACGATGCACTCCTATTGGTATAATGCATCGATGTGTCTTCTTTGTAGTAATGCATTGGTGGGTCTATGTGTATATACGCAACTGCATTTCATTTTAGAAAACACATCGATTTTCTACTTGTTTTCTATTTTGAAGGTGTGTTTACCTGAGTTAGTCGCGCCAGTGGAAAGAACGTACATACATATTTTCACTAATTACAATACATAAACTAATCAAATGATTCGAAAAATAATATCATATGTAAAATAAAAGAGGAATTTTGAGAGCAATGATCAATGAGGCTTGGCAGACTTGAAATAGTTAAAAAATAGAACAATAAAAAAGAATCATTGAAAAAGCAATATTCCTAAACATGTTTATGTAGAATATGTATGACATATAACTACTATAAAGCATCATTCCTTCAAAAATTCTAATTCCACTATATTATTTATTTTTCATATCAAAGGTGAAAAAAATATTTAATGCATAGTCATTTTACATTTCCAAGAATATTATGCAAATATCAAAGGATGAATGAGGTGATATGTGAAATGTGCTAGTAGAGGTGTCCAAAAAAGTGTATAAGGAGATGGTCAAGAAAATAGACATAAGTACATAAGAAGATGAGCCATCTCAACAACAATGTGCTTCAAATGTATGAAATCATTGATTCTTAGGTTATGTAAATCTCATTAATTAATTCATTATTAAATATCCATTTTCAATTGTTTTGTTAATGCATAAAGGGAAACAAAATGAAACCCAATCAATACACAAGACATGACANATGTATATATGTATTTTTCACTGCTAATCTTTGTATGTCTTCAAACAGGTGTTAACATACAAAGAGGAACCATCAGATGAATTGATTAACATTGGGTTAAGAAAGGGTTGTGAGTATATGATGCCATATAAAAAATTAATTTTGGATTTTGTAAATATCTATATCATTTTACTTCTCTCATTTTATAATTAAAAAAATTTCTTTAATTTAAATCTATGATTAATTGTGACGGAGCATAAACATTGCAGGAAACAAAGTATGGAGTGGATCCAACAGAAGACTTGTTGATGGAATACATGATATATGGTTTTGAAAGAAAGTGTATCATTCATGACTCATTTATTATGATGCAGGTGCATCGGTTTTCAATTTATATTCATGTATACTATCTATTTTATTTTTCATTATTCTTAGCAATGTAAATACACTTAGTGCATTTTTTGTTTGTTTGTAGATGTTGGCTGAAGAAGAGGAAAACAATTGAACCAATGAACAAAACATTCAACCAAATAACCCAATTGGTGCAAATGGATTGAATACCCATAACAGTCCCAACAAAGAAGGTTGATTCATATTTAATTTTGATGTTAATGCAAGTTGTTGTAGCTTGTTCTATATTTTGAAATAATTGTCTGTGAAAATAAGACATTTTATATAATAATGTACTGGACATACATTCTGAATTGAAAAACAATGGGTTACCAATAAGTGTAACAATTACATGCATGTTGACATTTTGATTATTGTTATCTCTATGTTGTCATATTTTGTATGACAAAGATAGTGTTATTGATGTATAATAACATAAAACGTTTTATTCAATTGCATTCTTCAATGTTATTTTCAAATGTTACATGTGAAACTATACATTGGTAATTAAATGTATGGATGATTAAATATTACAATAGATGTTGGAATTTATGATATAAGAAATTAATCCAAAAAAACCCAATAATTAAATTTGAAATGAATAGTACTATAAAAAATATTTCAATTTCAAATAAATAATGTAATTAAAAATATAAAAAATATAATATATATTTCACTACAATGTTAGTAGCCGTCATTTAAAGAACAATATGTGGTGAATTTTATAATTAATGTCACCATGGTGTGTCTCCCTCAATAATAATAAAACTCATGTAAACAAAATCATTAAAATCGATATATTTGGTTGCAATGTCAGTAAATTATTCAAAGAATCATATGCAGTTCTTTTAGTAATCGATGGCACACCAGTGTGTCTACCCTAATTAGTCACACTAATGCATTTGAATGATTTATACACATCAACGCATATGAATTATTTATATGCACCAATGTGTTTATGTAAATTAAATGCGTAATTGAATTTTAAAATAAATATTCTCACTTACCAGACGAAGTCACTAGTGCATGTTAATTTCTTTTTCACACTGGTGCATATCATTGGTTTATACACACCGGTGCATATCAGTGGTCTATACACACCTGTGTGGTTATGTAAATTAATCACACAATTGAATTTTTAAATAACTATTCTCGCTTACCAGATGGAGTCATCAGTTTGTTTTCATTTGTTTTGGCAGTGATGCATATCATTGGTTTATATGCACCAATGCATATCATTAGTTTATACACACTGATGCAGTTATATAAATCGACTACGATGACAAGTCTAAAAAATAAATTTCATACGGTGTGTACAATGTGACATATTGCATCATTTTATTTGTTATTTAAGAAAGCACTAGTGTGTATAATCGATATGTGAGCATCAGTACAACATTGAAATTTTGTTATTTTTTGTGGTGTTTATGTTTGAATGCACTGGTACAGTTACTTTACATTGTATAGACCCGGTGCATTGTGTTATGAAATGCATAGGTGGCCATATTTCTAACAAAATACATTGATAAAAGACATCTACAAAAGCATTTGACCATGTCGGTTTTTTTAGTTATAAAATTTATCCATTATGACCTTCGTCAAAACATCCACTACCATTGAAGAAGGTTGTAGAGGAGGTTTTTCAATTATTTTTTTGCCAGTCTTGTAACACTAAAATAATCATATTTGACCTCCACTATAGGGGGTTTTCCTTGTAGTGGGTATAGGTTGCAAATCCATTTGAGGTAATATGGGAATTAAATTTTTTTGCTCCATCATCTACTGGTTGTAGACATTGATGAGGATCCCATTTATTTTCCAATGAAATGATAACTATCATAAATGGTTTTTGGCATTGCAGAAAGGTTATCAATCATCACTTATTGAGGGTTCCATAGAAGGGAAATCCCTTTTGAATCTCTTGAGGAATCAACCAATACCCCTTTTGACCCTTCCATATTTTCCTTGAGATAGATTCAAAAGTTTGGAAGGTGCATTTTGTTTTTTGTAGCATAATGATACTTGTTTTTTCCATAATAATATTTTTTTGGAGTCTATGCTTAGAGGGGTCATTAAGCCCCTCAATACTCCAAGGTATGATTTTTATTTCAAACTTTGGGAGAGAGCCAAAAAAAACTTTGTTAATTGACTAGATTTCCTTGAATTCCACATAAGGTTACCTACTTCATCAAGGCATTGTTTTTTGGTTCTACAACCTCTCCTTTTATCTTCTTATTGGAGTCTCTTTAGTTTTTTTTTGTTGTTGACTTTGATCCCAAGTCATACACCTTTAATGGGAGTTTTGTTGGGTAAATTTGATGTAGTTTTATCCTTTATCAACACTTCCTTGAAGAATTCTAGTCGAGGTTCAAGGATGGGGACCTTTAACTTGCATGATTCTTTAATCCCTTGGAGGTGAAGTTCTCCCATTGCCACGTATTCCATATATTCAAGGAGATCATGCATATTAGTCTCTTGGGTTTCATTTTCAGCTATATTTTCTAGTTGGTCTTCCAAAAGAGAGGATTTATAGTTTTTTGCTTCTTCCAGTTTTTTTCTTAGGGATTCATACTAATTGGAAGTAGGGATAGAGGATTTTAGGGAAGGGAGGAGTTTTTCTTGTTATTTTTCCTCTTGTTTTTGAATTTCTCAAAGATGTCTACATATTTCTCTTTATATGACTTTATAGTAGCGGAGATGTGGTTTAGAGTAAAATAACAGAAAAGATTTCTATTCCCATGAAAATTTCTACAACAAAAGTGGATGTGCTCATAGCCAAGGGTTTAGATCCACTCTAAATATATATAGCCTAAACAAATGGCTTCAAAAAGGGGTTGAGAGATATTCATGTACACAAATTTTGGTGTATGATGTGTAGTAACCTCATTGAGTATCCTTAGATACTTTTAGAAAGAATTCAATAGTGATCAATTCCTTTAAGGGTTTCTTGTTCCCAATAATGTCACATCCCCTCCCCTCATATCGACGATGGAGAGGACGCGACTAACACTTCTGTTGTTCATCAATCTGGGAAATCTATCCCCATGAACATAAAAATTTAAAATTGCATTGCAAATAAAAAATATATATATATATGCATAACAAATGCAAATATAGTGGAAGCAACACATTGCAAGCATTCGTCATGTTCATAAGATTTCATAAAACAATACATTGTAGAGGTAAACATAAGAAAATACTTATCTTGAGAAGAATATTCCCTGCAACTATCTATGTCACTACAATGTTACATTCAACCATAGTCCCGTTTGCTCCTCAATTTCTCAGCAGGACTGCCACCCCCGAGCTGGGCATGATTTTCAAAAGGAAATAGGGAACATAGACTCACACACAACAAGACCATACACCCACAGTCAAACCAATAACCACATCCAAACACAATCATCCCCCTAACATATGGGTTCCTTCAACTTACTCAGCCAAGCCAACACAAGCATGCACTTCATAGCAAAATACAAGTTCTGTGTATGCACAAAAACCTCCTGGGAACCAAAAATAAAAAATGGAAAATGGTGAAAAATGACCCAAGTGATCAAAACGTTCATGAAACATTTAATGTCTTCACAAAGGAAAAAACTACCTCTATTCACACCCAAATCATAGATCTACCTTCCCAACCACTGAGCATAACCAAAAGGGATGGTTTGCAACCAAAACAGACTGGTAAAATGGGGAAAAACACCCTATGAGAGAAATATGATTTCACAAAAAGTTTCCAGGCATTGTAGGAGCTAAAATGGCATCCATACCCACCCAAATTGTGGGTCTCCTTTTCCCATTCTCCACACAATACCAAAAACAAAATCCTAGGTATGGGAAATGAGGAAATGACATAAAAACGTGGAGGTAAATGCACAACAAGCTCTAGCTGTGTGAGGAAGAAAAAAACACTTCTAAGAAACCCCCAAATCATGAATCCTTGCTATACATTCACTCAACAAAAAAACTAAATGAATTTCCATCCATGGATAAAATGGATAAAAACAGCCAAGACATGAAGTAAAATGCATAGGAGCTCCAAAACACGTCACAAAGGAAAACGAATGGATGAACAATAGGATGGGAATGCATTTCCAAGCATTTACTTTCCCAAGAAGTCAAAAACATGTTTTCCCAAAAATGGGTGTCTTCCCAATTCGAATTTCATTCCCATACTCTTCCCATCCCCATGCATTAACTAACTCAACCAATTTTGGATGCCTTGGCACAAAAGACAAAATGGGTAGTTGACAGTTTTATGGGTTTTCCCATTGACATTTGGCTTTCTGCCATTGGCTCAAGGGTTTGAATCCCCCCACCTATTCTTTGTGAAATCATTCCCCCATATCCTTAACATTTTTAGTCCCATATCTAGTTGTAGTTTTATATTAATTTGTACATTTACATGATATATCAAAATATATCTACCGTGCTTGACTTACCACTATCACCATAGATATCAGCCTTGATCACCTATTCACAAAGCATTCATCAATGGTAGGGCTTAGCATTGAACTCTATGCCATGATCTCAATACAATATTTACATTATGTACAATTAAATACCAAGGGTTCAAAACTGGGGTATTACAAATAATCTATAGGAAGCGAGTAAAACCTTATCCGAAGTGGTTCCTCTTTGAAGTATTCCTTGTCGACACTGAATTTCTCCACCCAATGTCTCATGTAGAGATTGGTTGAGTTGAAGAAGTAGGGTCTACCCTAAAAAATTATTGTATAGTCCTCTAGGTTGTCAAGAATTACCATGAAGAAGACTTTTGATCCTATTTTTATATCATAGTTCCCTTTTGGGTTCCATTTACAATTTATCCACCAAATTAGGGATTTTTCTAATGACCATAATCCCATAAATTTACATATTATACCATGATGTTTCATGTGTTGAATAGTTTGATGGATCAGAGCTGAGGTTATTTCATATTGTGGAACAATTGCAAATTTGGGGATGCATTTCCCAAGGTTGTGATGTTTTGGTCTTTGTCTAGAATCTAGGGATGTTGGGGTGCTCTAGTCGATTCCTTCTTCTCTTTTCCCATTTGTTGTATTTGCTTGAGGATTTGTTGTAGCCATGAAGCCTCTGATTGGTTTTTTCTAATATTTTGAGCCCATGTATGTACCAAATTGATGGGGAGGCGGGAGTCACCCTTTTAATCAGGCCATCAAGGCCAAGATTAGGATGATACGATGGAGGTTGACCGATGAGAAATAGATGAGATTCGGTTGAATACCTATGATTACCATGATGATGTGACAATCGATCAAAGTTGCATCATAGTGTAGATTTGGCCATAACTATTTTTATGAATGTTATGATGAGTTGGGTCACCAAAATATTAGGATATGACTATGAGATAATTTATTAAAATAGAAAGGAGAATGTGCACTAGTATTATGCGACTAAAAAAGCTACTCACAACATTGTTTATAAACTAAATACCACTAAATTTGAGCAATTTTAAGTGTCATTGTTATAAATGATTAACATAAACCACTAATCTAGTTAGAGAGAAACATATATGACTAGATAGTGCTTGTGTGAATATAAATTAGTAGTATCTCTTTCTTCTAAATAATTTTACAATAATTTGAACATTAATGTAATATTCAAAATTATATATGATATATTAGAAAAAGTAGCACCAAAATGTTATGAGTGGGTTTCTAGTTATTAGGATTTGTTGAATATACCAATCGAGAAAGGATGAAATTACTCATATGGAGATATTATAGTACAAACATATATGAGGGTTGAACCTAATTAGGAATGTGCAAACTTATGAGAGTGATCCACTAGCCTATTTGTTGTGAATGCGAATTATGTGAGACATGAAGTAATTTTACATGATTTTAATTCTTAGATAGACCTTCCATATCCCACTATGCATCTTCATTATCACTAGAATACTAGTACATTAATATCATGACCATTAACTATATAGAAATGATTCATTTAGTATAACTTATGAATGCTATGTTTCCTTGCCTACCTACTCTTAATTTATCATCATTAACATTTCCTATGCATTTTGTATATATTCCTATCATAGANTATCTGTGTATATACATATACATACATACATACATATATCTATGTATACACACACACACACACACACACACACACATGTGTGTGTGTGTGTAATCAAACGAAACAAAGTGCACTTTAGTGGAAGTGGGCAAGGCCATACCAAGAACTGGGTGGATTTGTAATAGTGACATTGGTTTGATAAATAATAATGAAATTAAGATTTTTCAGTCAAAAGGGGTCTAGGCAATTGTTTTCTCATTAAGTGGATGTGGACATCACCATGAAACCCTGAACCTATCAAGTAGTGGGTGCGTAACAATGGTTTTGGTTCATCTTATAAGGAAATTAGATTATTTTGGTAGGAATGGGTTAGCTTGAGAGGCAATTGGTCACTTTTGAAGTGCTCATGGCCATGGCATGATTCAACTGATTCAGTCTCCATTTGAGTGTTTCTTGCTTATTTTTCAAGCAATTTTGTGAGTTCAATTGATCTAAGCTTGGGATTAATTTCCACACTTTGATGCCAACGACATAAATTCTAAGTTCACATATTCCTACATGGATTGAATCCAAATTCATTTATGTACCAACAATTTTTATCAGTGGACCACTCAGTTCCCTTATAATGTATCCATTTTGGTTTATCTTCATGAGTATGGGTATGCTCACCTTGTTTATATAAAACACCATTGTTTACTCCCGCTCCACCAACAACTTCCTCCCTCATGAATGGTCTACTTGTCCACCTATGTTTCACACAATTTCAAGAACAACATAGAGAACACAAAAGAAATCATGATTCATTATTGGATCTACAATATCTTCTGAATCTCATACATCAAGGGGCATCTGTTATTGCAAAAATCTCACACACATGCGGCATTTTGACAATTTTCAAAGTAAATCCTCATTAACATATAGCATGTACACATACAAATACTTATTCACTAGATACAATAAGCAACATGATCCTATAAGTTCCCAGGAAAAATTCAGAAGTTACACATGTGAAACTTCATTACTGTTAATACACACTACAACACTTTTCATTAGTACAACAACCACGAGAACATCCTAAATATTCCTTTGATACACATGTGACTAATAGAAATGATGGGATATAACCCACGAGCAGTGCATTAAAGGCTCATGAAAGCTCCATTACCTCTAAGGAATTTGAATTTATCTCCTCACACAATTGGTTTCCTTAAATGGCCTCCTTTGTGTACTTGGGATCGAAACTCAATCATGAGATCAAAGGGTGCACATTGGATCTAGTTATTTCTTGGCGACCTCTTGGGCTATAAAAGGAAGTGATGGACATGATTATTGTACGATGAAATCAAAAGAAGGTTATGCTGTTGGAATTTTTCTTGAGATCGCTTATATCTCACCACTCACCTCCTATTTATCATCTACCAAGATCCCTTTCCACCTTCCTCCAAGGGGAAAGTGTACTTCTCATTTGTTCTTCAGTCCACTTGACATTTAGTGTGGACTAAATAAACCTCCCTTAGAGAGTTTTTTTGTATCCTTTTGGATCTAACAACTACAAGGAGTTGTACATTCTTGGCCATTAGACACTTCAAAATTTGTTTGGCACCTATTGTCTGTTGGAGTTTTCATTCCTACCCCATTTGCTATTTTTTTTTTTTAAATTTCAATTTTCATTGTTTTGTTTTATTTTCACTAACTACCACTTGTAGGTTCACTTGCATCACTCACCCACCACAAAGGGACACCTAATACAGAGGCCTTGTTGTAGCCTAGAATTCCTTTCCCATCACCAAGTGAGAAGGGTTCACTCTTGTGGAATATTTTTCACAACAAGGGAGGTTGTTCACTTTTGTCTTATGAGTGTGTTTGAGTAAATGGTTTCTAAATCCACCCATTGTAGACTAATAAACTTATCTTGTTGATGGCCTCTATCAAAGAAAAAAATGGCTGCCCAAATTGCATATATCTAGAAGGAACATCCTTCATTTGCAATTGGGTGGAGGACATTATAAAGATAAGTGTCAAATGTATTTGAATGCCATGGTTTTTATTTATGTTATGTGTTTGTTAAAATTATTGTTTATGGAAAGTATTATGTGCATGAATTTACCAAGCATGGTTTAAAGCATCCATGTTAGAAATTATTGCATAAATTAGAATGGGAAATATACATATTTGAATAATATACAAATATATTTATATTTTTCCTATATTAAAATTAATAGAGTGGCAAGTCCTTGAACGAAAAAATCTAGACTTGGTATCAGGGGCCAAATTTATTATGTGTATTTGGTATCGTGTGGTATCCATAGTAGAAATAAGTTGTCGAGAAAATTACACTAAACTACAACTCCTACACCTTTTCTATAATTGTGATGAAAAAATTTTCAAAGGGCATAAATGAAAAGAACATAAGTTATCCCAAATCAATCAAGCCCCCCATGAGACTTTGGGGAAAATCCCATGGAATATTTGTATAAACAATAAGTGTATGATACTATTCTCCCCTATAATATGCTCCTAATATGCTAATTCCTTAAAATAATCCCCAAATTTCACTTGGTGCTCCATCAGGATTTTCCACACTTTAAACATTGAAGTTTATTGGCAACGTCAAGCACCAAAATTTCATCATGTTAATTGATATAGATATCACCAAGAATTTAATTCATTGTTGAGTGTATCAAAGAACTCATTTTATATCCACTCTATCTTCAATTTTCAAATTATGATAGTCAATGGGGGTATAATGGAATGTGGTATCCATTCTGAGAATGTAAAAATACAAATGGGTCACTACCATCTCAAAACACATATGTTTTCCATTGACATGGTTTGTCACAATATAGTATTGGGTGTTGAATGGATATGGATTTTGGGACTTATCATTATGAATTATAAAGTACATTCTCTTTTTTTACTCAATTTGGGTACACACACAACCTCCACATAGTTATACCTGGTTCTCTAGAGATTTATTCCATCCCATCATATGGATAAATTATTGAACAAAGGTCACTCTAGTGTCATTTTTATGTTCCATACAATCCAAGTAATGAAAATTCCCACATTGGATCTTCACCCTAACTTGTAATAGTTTATCTCCCAATATAAATTGGTTTTTGAGGAAAAAAAGGGCTTACCAAGCCCTCTCATGGGAAACATGACTATGGTGTTCCTTTAATCCTAGGCAATGACCCCCCTAATGTCTTCCCTTATCACAATTATTTTGTGTAGAAGAATGGAATTGAAAAAAATATTTAGAAATTATTGGAGGCAGGTGTCATTCGTCCTATCATAATTCCTTATTCTTCCCTTTTGGTCATGGTCCTATAAAATGAAGGAGATTGGTGCATGTGACTTGAATTTTGGGATCTCAACAAATTAACCATGAAATATAAATTCCCTATTAATGTCATTGATGATCTCTTAGACAAATTCCATGGAGCCAATTTCTTCACCAAACTCGACCTTTGCTTGTGATACCATCAAATATGGGTGAAAGAGGCGTATATCCCCAAGACATCCTTCCACACTCATGATGATAGATATGATATTTTATTCAATCCCTTCAAAATCTTCAATTCCCCCTCCACTTTTCAGATCTAATGAATAAGGTCTTATGTGCCCTCCTCTACCATTTTGTCCTAGTTTTGTTCAATGATATATTTCTCTACAACCCCACCTAGGAAATCCACCTCCAACATGTTGTTCATACATTGTAATTATTATAGGACCACAACTTATTTGTGAAATGCTCCAAGTGTTCTTTTGGGCCCGACAAAGGTTGAATACTTGGGAACCTATTGAGTTAAGATGGTGTACAAGTGGATCCCAAGAAAGTAGAATATATGCAGCAATGGATTTATCCCAAAACTTTCAAGAGATTGAGAGTATCTCTTAAACTTGCTTGCTACTATCGTAAGTATGTGCGAAAATATGGGAATATTTCAACTCATCTTACAATATTACTAAAAACTAATGATTTCTCTTGGAATGAGGTAGTGGAGTAGGCCTTCTCTACCCTAAAGGGAAATATGTGCATTATGAATATGTTATCCATGTTGAGTTTCACTAATATATTCATTTTAGAATGTGATGCCTATGATCATGTACATAGAGAACTATTACTATAAGACATATTCCCATTGGTATTAACTGGTAAGAAAATATATCATTGTAACTTGGCAAGTCCACCTATGAGAAACAAATGATGTCCATCCTTCATGCAGTTGATACATGGTGTCCCTATTTGGTTGGGAAACATTTATAAATCAAGATTGACCATCATAGACTCAAATATTTTGTAGGACAATGATTATCCTCACTAGAAAAATGAAAATGGTTCACTAAGATTCTAGGCTATGATGATGAGATCTTATATATCTTGAAGGTTCACAAAAATGTGATGGTGAATTATTTTTCTAGGATATTTGAAGAGTCTTATTCCTTTTCACCTTATCCTTACTAGTTGTAGGATGGCTCGAAAAATCACACAAGAATGGTTGGATTAGGACACAGTTCAACACCTCATCAGATGGATACAATAATACTTGAACCTTCCACCCATGTATATATGAAATAAAAATATCTTGCAATATAAGGAGGACATCTTTCTCACTTTGAGTTTGACCTCAATACAATGAATCATAGAGGAATTAAACTCATAACTCAGAATAGGCCATTCATGACTTCATCAAAAATATGAAATAATTAAGCACTTCTTATTCTCATAAGGCATGAAAAAATGTATCCACGACTTTGTTCTATCCTATGACACTTTCCATTGATAGAAATGAGAAATAGTGATAACCCCAACTTCTTTGTAGCCACTTCCCATTCCCAACCATATATCAATAGCCATCTCTATTGATTTCATTATGGGGATTCCTACATCAAACAATAAAATAGTCATTATGGTGGTGGTTGATTGCATGACCAAATATACCCATTTGTGTGCCTTAAAACACAATTTTTCACCCTCACTAGTTGAAAAAATCTTCATGGATCAATTTTTTAATATCCATGGCATGTCTAGTTCTATTATATCGAATTATGACCCCACTTTTACTAGAAATGTTTTAAAGGAGTTATTTCAACTTCAAGGAACTCATTGGAATTTTAGCAAAGCATATCCTCCCTAAATGGATGGCCAAAACATCAATCAATGCTTGGAAACATGCTTGTAATTCTTTGTGTCAAACATGCCACACCACTAGTCCCAATGGCTTTATATGGTCTAATAGTGGCATAGTACCACTTTTCATGGCACCCCAAAGATGACACCATATGAAACAATGTATGGTCGAAATTCGTTATCTATGATTTCCTAAATATGAGGTACATGGCATGGTTTACATATTGGACAATCCAGTCCACAACAAAGATGATATTAAATAAAATATAGTTATGGTTCTAATAGAATGAAACAAAAGTTCAACAATTATCCCAAGTGATCCTTTGAAGTTGCGGATCGAGTGTTTCTTTTAATCCAACCTTATAAAAAAAATTTAGAGGAATTAAAGAAAATCTAGTTATGGCTCAAATAGAATGAAACAATAATTCAACATTTCTCCCAAGTGCTATTTTGAAGTTCGGGATCTGGTGCTTCTTTTACTCCAACCTTATATGCCAATTGTTATAAGGAATTATGCAATCGATGCAGACACTGTTTGTTCCTCTACCCTACAAAGTACAAGTGTAGAACAAAACAACATAGTATTATATCATTTCCTTAAGTAATCAATTTAAGCAACATGAAACAAAACCTATACCTCAGACCTATGTCTCTTTATCCTTGTTCCAAAAAGTCCTTAAAATGTTTAACACCTGCAAAATAGATCAAGAGACAAAAACACAAAGTGAGAGTATCATGGTAAACCAATTAGCTATATCAGTGATCAAGGAATATGATAATATTCAACTCAAACTAATAACACATCTAATATAGGAAAGGGGAACACTTTTGTATTAATGATGAAAGAGATTAAATTACAACCAAGCCTTGATGTTGATGGCTTTATCCTCTACAAGAAATCTACAATCCTCCACAAGTATGAGAATCTCTCCACATACAATCCAACTCTATCTTGCCTCTAACTCATATTTCAATCCAACAGCATAAGGGTACTTTCTTTTGTCCTCCTCCACTCACATCATGAAGGCTTCATTAATTATAGGCCAAAATACATGAGATTATTATATGGGATGGATAGGATGTGATATCTAGGTGAGGGAGACGAATGCTGCCTCTGCCAAACAAGTAGGAACTGACTCCATGGAGGCTTCTGCAAGGAAGCTTCCAGAACATTCTTTTTTCTTATTTTTGGACTATCGGTGGACCTAGCAGAAGGGGTAAAGGTGTCAAAATAACTTGTTGTCAAATAAAAGAGGGATCAAATCTCCTTTCTCCACTGCAAACAACACCATCAGCGCTTTGTCAAAACTAGAGGAAAGCGCCACTCTTACACAATGTATAAAAAAGATACACAAGGTATCTTAGGTCTAGATCTCTAAAAGGAAAATAGGCTATGGTGGAATTTCCAGGTGCAACAGAATTCCCCCCAAAGTATCAAGCTAGAGGAAATTGATAGGTGAAAAACCACTTATACTATGAAACGAGAACTATATACTATGAACAAGAACTCTAGCCATAAAAACGATGATTTTTGCAAAAAAAACACCAAAAACACCCCCCAAATAGAAAAGTGTTGATACCAGTATACACGTTTTTTTTAAGGGTAAAAAATAGAGCCATGGACTAAACATCCCATATTATTGTTTAACAAAACTTTAAAATCAACCTTAAATTGGAAAAAAAGAAAAATTCTTGAAGAGATAAATTACAACTTTCTGGAAAATTGCATATTAAAGAAAAAACAAATTTCTCTAATAATTTCACCATTATAACCATATAGAAAGAAAGAAATTATGATGTGATTCATAATGAAATAATATATTAGACCATACAAGAACAAATGGTTCATATAAATATTCAAAAACTCCTCTAGAGTTTCAATTACAAAAATCATACTAGTAAAAAGCATCTAACTGCCTCTTCAAATTCATCCATGGATTATGACACCCCATCATCAAAGACTCCTGTAGAGTTTCAATTAAAAAAATCATACTAATAAAAAGCACCTACACTGCTTCTTCAAATTCATCCATGGATTTTGACACCCCATCAGAATCTACATTTTCTGCAGATGAAGGACTTTAATGTCTAATAATCCAAACTAGACTAATTTGGAATCTAATAATCCAAAGTGCTACCTTTAGTTACACCTCTATAGAAAAAAAGATAAATTTGTATTTATTTTTAAGGTTTAATGGGAACATTCCTCTAAGCTATGCTCTCTTCACATAACATTGTTATATGGGAAGTTGTTGAATGTTATACAATTGTGAAGCATTTAAAAAAAAT
The DNA here is from genome assembly GCA_001517045.1 of Pseudotsuga menziesii. Classification (NCBI taxonomy): domain Eukaryota; kingdom Viridiplantae; phylum Streptophyta; class Pinopsida; order Pinales; family Pinaceae; genus Pseudotsuga; species Pseudotsuga menziesii. The sequence continues at coordinate 1,036,543 of LPNX010414196.1, read as the reverse complement.
CATTTTTGTTTGGAGATTAAATAGAAGTCAAATTGGTCATGCACTTTATTGTGTAGTGCAACAATATATGTAAGGGAAAATTATAAGGTTTTTTACATGTGTCTAAGTTTTCTCTCTTATTTCATTTTAATTTAAGATGTGAGCGGGGTGGTGCATCCGTTAGGGGCCAAGGGGTTCCAAGTTCTACAGGTTCGGGGTATGAGGTGAGAAGAGAAAGATAAATTTGAAAAGTTTCAAATAATCACAAATCTTTCTAGTTACTTCGTTCCCTATTTCCTATTTAACTGGTAATTAGGTACAGAAAGGTGGCCCGCCTGGATTACAAGCATGGGCTGTTTATCCAGATGGAATCACTCCCCAACGGTATGTTTCGAGTTCTGACAGATAATGGATGTCAGATTCTGACTCATATATTTTTGTCACATTAAAAGAATAATTTTAATTTTTATAAAATTTTCACTTTTTTTTATAGTGAATGTTTTATAATGACTAATTTTTATAGCTTAGAATTTGGATTTCTATAATTTATATAATGTTAATTTCTTATTAAGATTATATTAATGAGATTTATATAGTATTTTTATTTTTTTGGTGGGCTTTATTACAACCATCACTTTTGAAGAAGTCTTAGTGTTGTCTTTTTCTCATCGAAATGGAGGAGAAGTCTTAGTGTTGTCTTTTTCTCATCGAAATTAGAATAGTAAGATTTATGAATATCTATATTCCTTTATGGTGCTTTTGTTACAACTACCACTCATGAGAGAGAAGTCTTAGTGCTTGCCTACTTCTTTATCCTTTTGAAAGATGGTCATGAATAAATTTTCAAAACTAAGTTCAAAACTTAATGTAGGTTATGACTATATCACACACACACACACATATATACATATTAACATATTTTAGATTTGGAGTGACCAAACAGGTTTAAGAGATAAACTTGTGCATATCTTAGATTTGGAGTGACCAAAAAAATTTAAGAGATAAACTTGTGGGATAAAGTAAGAAATAATTTGTACAGGGAAACTTTCAAGTTAGAATTAAAGTAGGAATTCGTCATTAAACTATTGGAGTAATTGCAATCGAGATTCCACTTTGAGTAGTATGCGATAATTGTGAATAGAGTCATTAATGATGTGCATCATTAAATCCAACTTTACAAAACCCCCAAAACAAAGTAGCAATAACGAACCCTAGTATAAGGAGTTTTCCCACTAAAAAATGTATACATACAAATTAGTTTTAGTGTAACGATCATTTCCAAGAAATACAAAGGCCTTATATAAACTTTATATATGGAGTGAGTTAATAATTGGACTAATTTTGTCAAATATTACTAGCATGGTTGGTTTTGACATGGTTCATTCTACACGACAACCCGAATTCAAACCTTGCAAGATAGCCAAAGGAGACACTTAAAGATCCAGGCATGCTAAGAGTTGGTGTGGCCCAAGACGGACATGATCCCTAGGTGATTTTGACAGATTCGATGTTCTTGGGTCACAGTTTCGTAAGCCACAATATAATCATGAAAATCACGAACAAACAAACAAACAAACAAATAAAAATATATTAACTCAACTTTTCTAGAGAAAATTTAAAAAAAAATTCCAACCAAGCAAAATTATTTTATTTTAAAATTTTCAATAATTTAGGTTGTCTTAAAAAGTTGAGTTTATCCACTTAAAATCATACACATATTTTCATTAAGCTTATCACAATGAAGTAAAGCCATCTTAAAAGAAATACACATATTTTTAACTTTGATTGAAGTGTGAGTCCTATTTGCTTTTAAAATAGTATTCAAAATTTGCTTTGCTTTTAAAGTGAAACTATCAAACTAAACCAAATCATCATATTTTTATGTTAATGATACTTTTAATCCTTTTTTTTAACAAATAAAGATTAAAAACATTAGAATGGTCCATTTATCATGTTTTACATCATCCATCTCTCAACTTCAACTCTCTAACTATCCTTTATTATGCCATCCATCCAATATCTTCATCATATTCTCACCAACATTGGCATTACATGAAGATATATTATCTGAATCTCATACACATCTAACGGTATATACGCTAAATACACATATGGGAGGGGGAAGGTTCCCGGGACCTCCGCCCGCTTGGGCACCAAAGGGCGGCCCTCATGGTGGCCCTCGATGCCGGGCATCGAGGGCCACCGTGAGGGCCGCCCTTTGACGCCCAAGCGAGCGGAGGGAGCGGCCGCCCTGAGATGGAAGCCGCGAGCACAATCTACGAGAGACGGAACCACCTACTCCCACGCCTGCACCACCACCCTCACCTGCCTTGAGGAAGAATAACCGAAAATTTCCAATGTGGTACTCCATGAGATCATGCAGAAAAATAATTGCAAATTTCCAATGTGGTACCACTAGTTATTCTTATTGATTATTAACTCCCAGCTTCTTCAATGATACAGGCCATCTTTAAACTTGTGATTGGCATTTCGTTTCATATGAATGCTACTCTCGAATCTATAAAATCACCAATAACCTTTCACATTAGATCGTCAATTGATTATTACCTCCCAGCTTCTTCGATGATACAGGCCATCTTTAAACTTGTGATTGGCATTTCGTTTCATATGAATGCTACTCTCGATCTATAAAATCACCAATAACCTTACACATTAGATCGTCAGTACTTAAACTTTGCCACATACCCTCTGGTTCATCTATATATTGCGCCCCAGAAATTGAGGGAGCAGCTCAAATCTCACCAGTTTCAGACCGGTAGCGATTGTGAAATTGTAGCTCATCTTTTGAGTACCCAACAGTGTACTCTTCTAGCTTCCTCCCATATTTCTCAATTGTTTAAAGCGCCTCTTTCAACTTTTTCAATTTTGTGTTCAAGAATGGCCCTCGATGCTCGGCATCGAGGGCGGCCGTGAGGGCCTCCCTTTGGCACCCAAGTGGCGTACCTCCGCCCACTTGGATCAAATAGATGATGTCTCTCTCTACGCTCCTGGTCTTCTATTTGCACCTAGATTGAGCTTGCATGGACCGGGGTAGCTTGGATCAAATACATGACTGAGGGCTCTATGGCCCATTGAAGATATGTCAAGTATGGAAACATTGGCATCCTTAGTTATGCAGATGGGTTTAAGGCACAACCTTGCTTTTATGGTGGGGTTGTCGAGCTGGGGTTTGCACTAACATTTCCCTAGCCTTTTCTTCTTCTCATTGTCGAGGAAAGGTTTTCTTTCTCCAGCTATAATAGCCCTTATTTTCTTCTTTTACACAACTCTCAAACGCCTTGGTGGTTTACACTTATAGCTTGTGTCCCTGCTGGTTTGTGCTTCATTTTACTACATTTGACTTATATCCATAACATTGGTGCATTAGGCACAATACACTACAAACATACACTTCGTAAGGAAAACATACACTGCCTAGATCATACATGTGCTCATTCTCAGTAATGAACTTCGGGTTTGGATATGGGACTTCAGGAGATGCGTGGTACACTGTCATTATTCTTGCAGTCTTGATTGATATGGTTCTCAACACTTAGCATTGGATGCATTGGGCATAGACAATGCCATCATGGGCTCTTGTTGTGGGCTTTCATTATACTCTGGTTCATTATACTCTATTACATCAGCACCGATAAAGTAATATAATATGATCATTTTCTTTTAATCATTGCAAAATCTGTTGGTAAATAACATGAAGTATTAATACCCATAATTCTAGAGAAACTTTTTATATAATCTTTGGGTTCACATGGAACTAATGTAGATTCTCCGTAGATGAAACTCCCTCTTTGGTTTCTTTGCATCCTATGTATGTTGAGGGATCTGTATAATCTGACTCTTATTATATGTTACTTTGTTATATTTAATGTACACTAGTTTATTCATTTTTTTATAAACTTTGACCTTGTTTTATTCCATATTCGATTATTTCAATATTATGATTGCTATTTAAAAGCTACTATAAAATATTTTTACATGATTTCATTCAAGAACAGGTTCATAATTTTCCTTTGTCTATGTAGGATATTTTTAGGTCTAAAAACGAAAGATTTCAAAATCTATTTCATGAATACATCCTATTTCATGATTACAAATAGCAGCATCTCTAAGAAACAGCAGCATCTCTCTATATATATGGTATTTTATAAGAGTTCCAAACTTCCAATTCGTCAAATTGTAGAGACCTGGTACTATGTAGTAGCAGACTATCGATGTGGATTCGACTTCCGAAAAATTGAAAGGTTATCACGTACATAACGAAACAAAAGGATTTTCTATGTTGTTGTTACAATTTGGGGTGGAAATTTACACTAACTAGCAATTAAGTTGAAATAATAAATTTCAATGATGTGTGTAATGTATATAATTGTCATTTATTTAAGTGAATTAAGATAAATTTATACACTCAAATTTTTTAAATTATCATATTTTTGTTATTGATCTTATAAGATAAAAATTTTTAATTATCATATTTCTATTATTGATCTTATAAGATAAATTTATGAACACAATTATTTTAAATTATCATATTATTTTCTATATTATAAATTATTAAACTATACTATATCGTTTCATTGAAATTTCAAAAAGTAAACATTAATAAAATATACCAAATTTTACATAAATGACGCATTCTGGTGCCGTAAGCTATTTGACATAAATGTCCTATAAGGACATGATAAAGTTATACGTTATTTTATGTTTTTTAAACTCCATAATGAAGTTATATGAGATTGGAATAATCCTTCCATTTGCAAAATTAGATGTGCCCTACTTGGTTCAACTATATTATTCACACGGTTCATACTCTTATAATATAATAATAAAATGAATAGTACGTATATATCAAAAAGGTGATGTACAAATTCCAATTATTAATCATACAAAGCAGTTTGGTCCAATCTTCACGAGACATGTATGCTATTACGATCGTGTCTACGCGGTGTTTCATTGCTATCCATTTCTATGAGAGATGTAAATTAAAATTATTAGATAGATTTTAGTTTTTTTTTAAGATAAAATGTATTTTAATTTAGTTACTAAATTAGTAGGGAATATAGTTGTTATTTACTCTTATTTAATGAGTTGATTTATCATTATTATTTTAAAAAATACATCACCTCTATCTCAATGGAAGAGGACATTGATGTCCCTGAGGAAATTCAAGCTCCAGAAAATTCCAATGTCGATGATATTCATGGCATGCATGATATTGTTGAATAGTTTCATGTTTTGAAGAAAATGTTAATTTTGACAATTTTTGACAATTTTTGACAATTTTTTGATCAGATATATTAGTAATGTTTTGACTTTCAGACTTTATTTTAGAAATAAAATTTCTAAATATAATGTTTTTAATATGTTTTTTACAAATAATTTGTATATTTTTTCTCGACTTTATGTGATTCGTCACTTTTCGATAACTAATATGAAATATGATCATTTTTAGAGAAAAATTCTCTGAAAATTCATTGAAAATGGTTTTAAATGTCTTTATTTTCTGGAATTATTTACAATTTTGTCAATAAAAATGCCTTATTTTGTACATAAAAATGTCTTATTTTATAGAAAAAATCGTAAAATGTATATGTTTCTTATTATAAATTGCTTAAAAATGTATGTTATTTTGTTAAATTTCAAAAAACACACTTGAAAATAGAAATTAAAAATATTTTACAACAAATATAATTCAAAGGCCCCGAAAAATGTCTGAAAATGAAAATGTGTGATACTGGCATCAACCATTTTTGAAACGGGGGTAAAAATAGCTACTAAAATTAGGAGAGAGAAAAATGAGAACTGCGTCGAGTTCTCATTTCATAGTATAAGTGGTTGAAATAGTTTGGAAGAGATCCATCTCGAGAGATGAGCTCATAAGTGACACAGGACCAATAACTAACTTTACCCAACTCAACCATGGCTGCGGAACAATACACTGCAGATCCATGATGATGACCATGTCATGGATACCAATGATACACTGTAGATCCATGAACAGTCGATGTAGGAGGTAGAACATGGCTACATAACATACAAAATAGATCCATGTTATTTGACCTCAAATACTGAACAAAACCACCAAAACATACAATGTGGATCCGTGTCAGGAATCTAACCGATCTTCAAATGCAACCTAAATATAGGAAACTATAATGATGAAGCCTAACCACTCAGGGTATTCATTCCAATCTGCAACTGATATGATCAACCATGTGAATAGATGTATTGATGTCAAACATGGTAGAAACCACTTGATTACCAGTCATTGATGAAAACTGTTAACAAGTGCGAGGGAAATAACCATTAATGTCAATGATACCCAAGGTATCTTAGTACATTCTCCCAAGTGTGAATGGATGTTTTGAAGTCAAAAAATTGATAGAATCTTTCAATCAGAGGACCTTGATGAAAACCTACTGTCAAAATCAAGGAAACATGGCATTGAGGCATGTAGGATTCAAGGTACTTGACTAGGTTTCTAAGTCTAATTCCTGGACAGTGAGATGAAGTCGATGGGAATGGACTCATCGAAGGAGGGCCATGATAATTCCCCCATCAGTTACACGAAGCAAGGAACAAAAGTTGATTTGAAGTAATGAAACTGAATCATAAACAATTGAATTTATGGATAGGTAATGTTACTGATGAGTTATTTTTCGGGAGACATCCTTTGAACAATTTAAGGCATGACAAGTGACTTGGAAACATTCACTTGATGAGACTAGAACAAGGTGTAATGTAAGGAATATGACAAATAATTATTTGAATTGACTCAAAGGAGTCAGGTGACTCACAAAATTGGATATAATTGGAGACAAGCTAAATACCCAACTCTTCAGACATGCAAATGCAGACAGGTGCCATGTTCAAAGGTGGACTGTAGACTTCCATAAATACAAATGAAAGACATTCCCCTTTCCTTTAATTTCCCCATAAATAAATTTGAGTTCCTCTTTTCATTTTTACGAGTTCAAAGAGGGTAACAAACACGCATTGTAGCTCATCAAATGATGACTCCATTCTCACATGTTTTACGAATCTAAGGAAGGAGGGGTTCATTCCTAGATAGGGTCTTCCATCATTTTATTTTATGATTTCGATGAAAGTTAACTTAGTATTTTTCATGTTTAGAGACTCTAAATGAAGACATAAGGAGACTCCAAGAGCATTTTTTTATACGTAAATAGGCCTAATCGGTCTGAAAAAGTGATAAAATACTACCAACTAGTCGACCATTCTGATACTTTTACAAGCGTGAACGTAACAAGTTCGCTTGGAAATATTTTTGTGTTTTTAAGGAGACTAAAAAGAGCCTAAATATAACTTCGTAGTGGTTTTCCTTTTTCATCATACATTTTTAACGAGTCTGAAAAAGCAAAAAAGTGGATTCGACACTCTTTTACTGGCAATTTAACGAGCATGTGAAAAGTGTACAAAAATGCTTGGTACTTTTTCAACTTTACTCTAATATTGAAAAATACTAAAATGGCTTATTTCATAGCCATGAACCAAACTTTGACCTAAAAGCTCAAAAAAAATAAAAAATCCAACAGTATTAGAAATATATTAAAACAAGTGATAAAACCCACTTTCATAAAATAATTTTGGATTTCAAAAGTAAATAAATTATAATGAAATAATAAAAATTTCAAGAAATACTATAAATAGCTAGTAAAAACATTTACCATTGTTGCTCTACTACTTCAAGAGTTGAGAGTTAGAGTGGAAGAAAGAGAGCTTCACTGGTGATTGCAAGTGATTCCACTCATTGTTTCTTAATTTCACTTGGAAGAGGTAAGTTCCTAACCATTCTTTTTATCCTCAGGGTAAATTTTTTAAGTTTTAAACAATGATAGAAGGTTTAGATTAGAGTAAAGGGGGATTTTTGAATAGATTCATGAGGGTTATAGGCATTTTGAATGCTCAAAACGCAAGCCGTGACGGCCCTTTATTTTTCTGGCCGTGAGCACGACGACACTTTGTCGCGG
>LPNX010414196.1:994144-1028460 GCA_001517045.1 Pseudotsuga menziesii | reverse complement strand
TTTGAGTAAAAACACAGGGAGATATGTCAAAAATACGAACACAAAAAGTAGTTTTTTTCTTTCTTCCTCCAAAATTAATCAATATTATTTTATTATTTTGACCATTATTTTATTATTTTAACTATTATTTTATTATTTTCCTCAGGAGGCCCATTTTAGACCCCAAAATTCCTCTAATGAGGTGCATTGTAGGTGCTCAGTCCATAGCCAACAGAGGCATCATCCACTGGCGCTTTGTACATGCAGAGGTAGATGCATCATAGGTGCTCTGTATTCAAAAAGAAAATGCGTTGTAGGCCCTAAATTTTGTGAAAAATGAGCTCTGCCCCATCAAAAATCATTTTTTTCCTTCTCTTTTATTTAAAACATTGTTCTCATGCCACCTTTTGTTCATAATGTGATTTATAATAAATGTTTTTTTGTTGCTTACAGGTGCAATACAAAACTCACATCATGGTCATTTGGAAAGAGGGTGAGCATGAGATGACAGACTTCCAAGCTATTAGTGATCCAACTACCATAGATGCCTTAAAAAACTATGGGCTACTGAAGTATTTTAGGGTACCAAGAATGAAGGCATAAGTCTATCTATTGGAGTAAATTATAGACATGTGGGATCCCAAGAAGCAACACTTTGTGGTTGGGATCCACACCTTGGCCATATGCATTGAGGATATTTACTTCTTGACTGGTTTGTCTGGAGAGGGAGACCAGTAGTCTTATTTGCCCCACAAAGAGGGGAATTCTCCTTGGATGATTTGATTGACCAATATTGTGCACTAGGTACGCATTCCTAGTTTGGGAAATTATGCATCCAACAGATAGTGGATCATCCTTTGAGGACAGTATTGTACACTATTGGGAAGGTGGTTGGGACTAGATCCATTCACCTGAATACTAGGTCACACATGTTGTATTCCCTAGAGTGCATCGAGCCTACAGTCTTCAACTAGTGTGAAGGCATGTTGGTGAGTCTGAAGGACCAACTGAACAAGTGCAAGCGGGGGATGATTAAATGGTTTGGCTATGGAGCTATGGTGGTCTCTTTCATCTTGCAGAGGGTGCCCCACATGTGGCCTCAAGTGACTATGAGTAGACTTGAGCCTGATGGTTCTAGGATGCTCAGGTGGGTTTATGTTATGGCTGGTCATGGCAGTGGGGGACCCAAGGTTGTATATGAAGCATCATTATTTCGCTGGCTGAGGGGCCAGCTACTCATGATCGAGGATTATGACTATGAGGGGGAAGAATTTTGTGATGACCCAGAGCTCACACTTCCTGAGGGGAATGAGTGGTATGACCAAGGTAAGGAAGACACTACTCATCATGTTTTGAATTTTTTCAATTTTATTTCATTTTTATTTGTAGCACTGAGACAAGTGAAAATGGTTTCATGCAGACATTGGACGAGCACGTCCAGCTAGTATGTCACCTATTGAGAGGCAGGCAGGAACTAGGGATATGGTGGCTTATCACTCAGAGGCAGATGAGGAGATTGGAGATTTGGAGGAGAACCTATAGTGTTTTGACTATAGGGATTCTAGATGTGACCACCGATGACCTACCCAGGAATTACCAGCACCATACTACAGGGTTCTCTGGATGGTTTTCCAAGGTACTACACAAAGTGGCTCATGCCATTATATGCTATCACGAGCACCGCCAGGATGATGACTAGTCTACAGGGATTTCCCACTTTTGTATATGTATACTAAAATATTGAAAGCTTCATATTTTTCCCTATATATGTATATTTTGAACTTGTTACAGTCCTAAACTTTGAGGGAACTAAAAGCTTGATGCTTCATCCCAATTTTGTATCTCAGTCTTACAGTTTTATATATGTATGACAAATGTTTTATTTACATTGGTGTGTGCAATAAATGTGATGTGTGAAATGATTTCCTACTTATGAATTTACCTGCATGTTATTATGTTACAAATGGACTTTTAATTATGAGCAATATACCAAACTAAGACGTAATTAGCTAGGGAATCTGTCATAGTATTCAAATGCCTCAGAATGTGTTGATATGTAACTTGCTCAAAATATGTCTCTAAGAATATAAACCTTTAGAATGTACAAAGGAGTAGCAGATTTCGGACGGTGTAGACCCAGGTAAATTGTTGAACAACTAGTTCGGAGTCTAGGTAAACCCTAATCTCCCTTACATTACTAGCTAGGGCTTCTGTCAACAATCCAATTAATGCATGATATTCTACTAGATTGTTGGTGGAGGGACCTAATAAAACACCCCCTGAACTCACTAGATCACCGTTATGTTATAATAATCAACCCATAGTTACCTACCTTAGACATTAATTAAATCATTTTTGTCTTATTACCTAGTCTCCTAGATTCCACTCTATGCTAGTTTCCTTTTGCATGTCCTAGAAGTCAACACATGCCAAAATTGAGTCATGGATCACTTGGGAAAATTCATGGAAACCCATTTTAGCATGTCTATTTTATTCCATATCCTCCAAAGCACATATCTGCTTTTTTTGAAAAGCTGCATGTTTTATTGGGAATTAAGGCAAAAGGAAAAGCTAGACTGGGTGTAGTTGAATTTTTTTCCCACAACATCCTATCTCCTTTTCTCCTAATAAAAGCATGTATGATTTGTCTTTCCATCCCTCATTATATTTCCTACTTGAATTAGCCAATTCGTGAGCATCCTGGTGGATTTGGAAATTGCTTTATGCACCTATGGGGGATTTGACTAGATTTAGTAAGCCTAATTTTTTACCTTTTCGAATGGAATCCTTATGCATTCAAATATATTATGTAATTATATATTTCAGAAGCCTATTACTTCATAATGTTGGATATTGTACACTTATTCAATACAGATTAGTGTTATTCTCCAATTTCAGTATCCTTTGATGTTAATTTTGCATGTTTGATTAGCAATTTTGTTAGTGTCATTGTTCTATATATTGGGTTCAATTTCCACATGGAATAAGAGCCTTTGTATATCATTTTTTCTCCTTCCATATTGCTATTGCAATTTCGACATCTTGACTGGGAGCATATTCTGCTGACTAAAGGGCACAGTTTCTGAGCTATGTACCAATCTCAGAAGATCATCTTGACTCCATTCAATTTCATAGAGTGGAAAGATGAGATGGAGATATTTTTGAGAGAGAAATGTATTTACAGGGTTACTATGGAAGCTGAGGTAGATCCCAATGCAGCTACAAAGAAAATCAAATGGCACAACATGAGGGATGAGGCCTATGGTCTTTTGTGTCTAAGCATTTCAAGAGACATCCTCTACCATGTTGATGGATTGACATAACCTAATGAAGTGTGGGAGAAGCTTGTAGATATTTTTGTTAAGACATTTNTCAAGAATGAGCTGATCTCCTTGAGTCCCAGTAGCTTCGAATCCTTGCAACTCTATTTTTCCAAGTTTAAAGCCCTTGTTTTGCAGCTAAAATAGTGTGGGATCGAAAATAATGAAGAGAAACTAGTTTTGGCCATACTCTCAAAGCTTGGCCCTAACTATTCGGTGTTTTTTTTTACCTTCCATGCCACCAAGTTGGAAGATCAAGCCTGGAATATGCCTAAGCTTGAAGAGTTCATGGAATCCCTCACATAGGAACAAGATAATTTTGTGATGATGGGCACCATCAAACCTTACAAAGACCAAGATTTGGTTGCTGCAGATTCAAGGGTGGATTCAAAAAGAAATAAAAAAGCTAAAAATCCACCTGAGCAAAAGAGAGACAAGAACAAGTATCAAGAGGATCCCCAAGGTTCCAAGAAGAAATTCCAAAAGAAGAAGAACAAAGGAAAAATGAGCAAGTGAGCATACTGCTGTAAGGGCTATAATCCCGAGAGATCTTGTATGAAGAAGCAAATTGACATGTTGACCCAATTCCTGGAGAAGAATAACATATCCTTTCCTGACTTCTCAAAGAAGAGGGAAGGAGGATCAAATTTAGAGGACAAAGAGAGAGTACATGCCTTGGTTGCTAGGACATCAAGCTCACCTAGCTTCATCATAGAATCTGGAGCTTCTAAACATATGGTTTCAACAAAATAGGCATTCTCCTCTCTTGACATGTTGAAACTTCCACCAATAGTTTTGGGAGATGACTCTCTCACTAATAGTTTGGGGAAAGGAAGGATCGATATTGACCATGGTAAGTTCAATAATGTGTTGTATGTTCTAGGTATTTCCTCTAATCTCTTGTTAGTGTATCATATGACTCACACTGGGTCTCCAAAGAAGGTCATCTACTCCCCGTATGATATTTAAATCACTGAGATTTCAAATGGTAAAGCCATAGCAAAACGTGTTGTTGATCACACTTTGAAGGTATACATGTTTTCCCATTTTCTACCCTACTCAAACCCCTATGCTCTTCTGATTCATGCTAATGAGGCAAGCAATATTTGGCATGAAATATTTGGCCATATTAACTACAAGTATCTTTCTGATTTGGGTGAAAAATATATGTTCATAGGGTTACCAAAGATCAAGTTTTCCAAGGGAGTCTGTCAAGGTTGTATCCTAGGAAAACACCTAGAGCACAAATTTGAGAGAGATAGTCATGAGAGAACCTCTACACTTCTTGAGTTGATCCACAATGACATTTCTGGTCTAGTTCCTCATATGTCCATTAGTCAAGCCAAATATGCACTAACCTTCATAGATGACTTTTCTAGGTATTGTTGGGTTTACTTCCTAAAGCATAAGTCTAAAGTTTTTGACCTCTTTAAAGTCTTTAAAGCCTTGGTTGAAAACCAGTCTAGGAGGAAACTCAAGATCCTCAGATATGACAATGGTGGTGAGTATGTGAAGTTTGAGTTCATTCAGTATTGTAAATATGCAAGTATTCAGATGTAGCATTCAATCCCTTACATGCCACAACAAAATGGTGTTGCTGAGAGAAAGAACGAGTCACTGAAGGAGATGGAAACATGCATGATGGAGGCTAATACTTTTCCACCAAAGTTTTGGGCCAAGGCTAGAAACTATGCATCCCCAGAATAGGGTGCCTCATAAGAAACTTGATGGTATGACTCCTTTTGAATCTTGGAGTGGGCACAAGCCAGATGTGACCCATTTCAGGATTTTTGGCACAAAGGCTTGGGATATAATTCCAACTGAAAAGAGAAAGGCTTTGCATCCCCAAAGACGAGAGTGACTATTTGTTAGGTATTATGAAGATTCAAAAGGGTAAAATCTATCAACTTGAGCACTAAGAAATATTTCATTGAAAGAAGTGCTCACTTCCAAGAAGAGCCTTTAGTAGCAGTTGAAGTTGGAGAGTCTCCTTCACCACCAGATCCATTGATTGTAAGTGGAGAGACTAATTAGTTTACTGATTCTGATATGTCTGATAATTATGATTTTATTGTAGATCTTAATAGTCATAAAAGACCAAAATAGGTAGAAAAAACCATTCATGCAGCTGGGGAACTAGCTGGAAATCCCAGTGACACTAGGAGGACTAGATCTCAGTTTGGGAGTGCCCTTTGTATGAAAGATCCTTTATTTGTTGAGAAGTGGTATCTGATGTTTGAATCAGATACACAGACACATGAATATGCATCACATGATCCAATATGTCCAACATCCATGAAAGAAGAATTCAGCTCAGTCCAAAAAAGCAACACTTGGGAATTGGCTGATCTTCCCCCAGGGAGGAAGCTAGTTCAATGTAAGTGGGTTTTCAAGACTATTTTTTCTACTGATGGTTCAACTTTTAAATATAAGGAAATATTGGTAGCCAAGGGATTCTCACAAGTACATGGTATTGACTACAATGAAACCTCTTCACCAGTGGCAAAGATGGACTCCATAAGGCTAGCTTTAGCTATTGCAGCTTTGAAGCAGTGGGAGGTACATCACATGGATGTGAAGTGTGCTTTCCTAAATGGAGATCTCACTGAATATATTTACATTCATACACCTATAGGGTTTGTTTCTACTCCATCTTTAGTGTGCGATTTAAAGAAATCATTGTATGGGCTCAAGCAAGCCCCCAGGGCTTGGTATGCCAAGATTGATGGATTTCTGTTGTCATTGAGTTTTGTTCGATGTGAATATGATACTAATATCTATTTGAATCTTATTCATGGTTATTTGATGATTATTTTCTTGTATGTGGATGGCCTTCTGATTACAGGAAGTTCAAAGAAAGAGATTTCCTCCTTGAAGGATGCAATGAACCATGCATTTCCTATGACAGATTTGGGATTGTTGAGCCAATTCTTGGGACTCAAAATTCCTCAATCCCAACATGGAATAAAAGTACATCAGTCCAAGTATGCCTTATATTTTCTGAACAAGTTCAACATGAAATATTTCAAGCTAAGAAAGACTCCCTTCCTTTCAGGAGTTAAGCTTGAAGAAGTAGGTTCTTATTCTATGGTAAATAATACACTGTATATGCAGTTCATTGGGTGTTTGCTTTATCTTACATAGAATAGACCTGATCTATATTATATAGTTAGTGTGTCTTCAAGATACATGGATCAGCCTCATGAGATCCAATGGAGGGCAGCCAAAAGGATCCTAAACTTTGTTCAAGGAACAAGAACTCATGGGCTGTTCTACAAAGCAAAATATGATATTGATTTGATTGGGTTTACTGACAGTGATTGGGCAGGTGAAAACACATATTGAAATTCAAAATTAGGATATGTGTTCATGCTTGTAGAAGGACCAATCAGCTGGTCAAGAAAGAAGCAGAGTGCCATAGCCCTCTCATCTACAGAAGCAGAGTATAGAGGAGTTGTAAATGCAGCAACTCAATGTTTGTGGTTGCAGGGAATAGTTGGAGAATGTGGCTTCAAATCAGCATTTTCAACTATTATCTACTATGATAATCAGATCACCATTCGAATCTATAATGATCCAGTTCAAAGACAGTGAACCAAGCACATTGAGATCCACATGCACTACATCATACAGCTTGTGCATGATGGTACCATTCATCTACTCTTCTGTGCATCTTCAGAACAAGTAGCATACATCTTCACCAAAGTTTTTTGTGAGAAGACATTCAGAAATCTCAAATCACTGATGGAGATTGCTGATCCTACTATGAAGCATGATTGATGACAAAATTTCCAATTTTTGTTTTCCTTTCCATGTTTAAGGGAGGATTTTCCCACTTGGTTTTTGCCTCTTTTCTTAGTTGTATGGACAAGCAGTATGTAAAGGGTGACTAAGCCTTCTTGCTAGGCCCTATATTTTTCTTATATTTACTCATAAATTCAGGATTAAGGGGGGTGTTATAATAATCAACCCATAGTTACCTACCTTAGACATTAATTAAATCATTTTTGTCTTATTACCTAGTCTCCTAGATTCAACTCTATGCTAGTGGCCTTCTACATGTCGTAGAAGTCAACACATGCCAAAAATGATTCATGGAGCACTTGGGAAACTTCCTAGAAACCCATTTTAGCATGTCTTCTTTATTATATATCCTCCAAAGCACATATCTAGTTTCTCTGAAAAGATGCCTGTTTTATTGAGAATTAAGGCAAAAGGAAAAGCTAGACTAGGTGTAGTTGAATTGTTTTTAACCCACATAATCCTCCCTCATTTTGTCCTAATAAAAGCATGTATGAGTTGTCTTTCCATCCCTCATTATATTTCCTACTTGAATTAGCCAATTTGTGAGCATCTTGGTGAATTTGGAAACTGCTTTATGCACCTATGGGGGATTTGACTAGATTTAGTAAGCCTAATTTTTTACCTTTTCGAATGGAACTTTTATGAATTCGAATATCTTATGTAATTATATATTGCAGCAGCCTATTACTTCACAAGGTTGGATATTGTACACTTATTCAATACATATTAGTTTTATGCTCCAATTTCAGTCTCCTTTGATGTTAATTTTGCATGTTTGATTAGAAATTTTGTGAGTGTAATTGTTCTATCTCTTGGGTTGAATTTCCACATTGTAGGAGAGTACAGTACCCAGTCTGCTGATGTAAGGTTTAGTGTATAATTATTAGCACCATCCACAAAACTGGTAAAAGTATTCATCTTTCCATTAGACATAAGACATACATAAGTAGGGTTTTGAAAAACACATCTCAAAATCACACAAAACCACACCTTAAAAATAAGACGCAAAACAAACTATAAACTATATTTACAAAGATCATGTTAGCACCATATTTGAAATAATTTTTTATTACTAATGGCTTTGGAAAATGACCCTATTTGAAAAAACCATGAAGGTTCCCTTTAGGGTATCAGAAGCACATGAAGCATTCATGATGGACTATGAGATGATGAAGAGGCTTGAAATCCACAGTGATGGACCATTTTAAATTTGGAGTAAGCAGTGACAGATATAAGGTAAATAAATTCGTGAATCGACGGTTCAGGTCCAGGAGGGTGAAGATCAATGGGAGATGGAGATTTCGTGGAGCGGAGATGCGAGGCAGAATGTGGTCTTGAGATTTGTGGAAATTGTTAAATGGGAGTACTATTGAAGAGCTAAGATTTATCCAACACTAGATCAATGGCACTAAAACTTTTCTCTTGGTGAACGTGCTGGACAATCGTGGTCAATTCCATGATCTGAACTAGCATAAACGGGGTCGGGATTTCAATATGCAAAAAGTTGTAGGGTCCATAAGGATCAATGGTTACAAAGAGAGATCAATCTCGATCAATGGATAGGAGACATTCCACAATCAGAATTTTCCCAATCGATGAAAGGAAAAAGGATCAATGGAATGTTAAACTTCCCAGGGATAAATGGTTCCGATGAGGGTAGTTCATAGATCGACGGCTGATGTTGATTTCCCCCAAATCAAGCTACACATATTGATAGTTTTGAAAATTTGGTATGGAGACCCTGTAGATCAAAGGCTTAGGTTGAAAAGAAAAAGGATATACAGTACAGGTTGTGTGGAGGCACATGAGGATTACGTAGTATAGAAAACTATAAAAGTGTCTATGTGGAGTTGAAAAGGTTTTTTCTTTTCCAAAGCTTCGAGATTGACAAGCGCCCTGACTACGTACAGATTTCCAGCATAGACAGATCAGAGAACTATGCTAAGTAGCAAGGTAGGATCCATAATACTTCGTCAGTAACGTTGAAAATGGATATATTAGAAGAGATAGAGGTATTAGAGGTGGGGGATACTAAGGAGTTAGGATTTATTTTCCAGAAGGAAGAATAAAGTTTTGTAGATGAAAATGCCAAAATTTTTGACACTATTCTATTGAGTGAGACAATTGAAACCTCTAGAGGTAAACTGGAAGCCCTTAAGGACTAAGGTAGCAATACATGTGGTGTATTTAGATCCTTTTTCCTTTTTTTTCTCTGTAAACCAGAACCTCAATTGCCCTGAGTTCGTTGAATGGTGTGCAATTAGTTTTTCTTCCACTAAAGGAGTCATCATGAATAAGTCCAAATCCAAAATCCATTTCCCTGGTCAGGCTCTTGACATTCATAAATCCCTCCATGTCCCAGATGAATTTACCCACACATACCAAGAATACAAGGAAGAGAGTATTATATAGTTCTGTCGAGAGTCCACAGTCAAAAATAAGGAAGCTTTCCTGATGTCTTGTTCAAAACCTGATGCTAAAGTTATCAGTCTGTCTTACCCCATTGACCTAATTCTATTTAATGAAGAAACCTAGTGGTGCATAACCTTAGATAGTCATTTTCTAAATTTAGATACTAATGGCTATATCATAGAGCCATTTTTTAGCCTACTGTTTGTCTTGAGTACCTATCCTGTCAATCCCGAACTTCTACTACAATCCTTTCAGTCCTGTTGTCTTAAGTTTGATGATTTTTTATCTGAAAAACATTCGTTCTCAGTTATCTAACTTCCATGGAACCAAAGTGTTCATAGGCACATGGGTTAGTGATCACTAATGAAATGACCAAGAATTACTGTGAATTCATGAACTCTTTAATGGAAGAGATATATGACATCTTATTTCAAGAAATATTTCCCAGGGTGTTTCTTGAGATGAGGGAAATGCTGCTACTATATCCTAGTAAGATGATAAGGGATTGGTTCCTGACAAAATTTGAAACAGTTATAAGACTATATGGTTTTGTGCATCAACCATATGTCCTTCAATCCTTTTTGGTAGTCAGGATTTTTTCCTTGGAATTTATCAGACAAAGGCTTACTGTTGAAGAAGAGAAAATTCTGTTTTTTACGAAGAGTTTAGGTATTAATTTTCCCTAGGGGATAGGACCATACACTGTTAAAAATAGAACTTCCCTAAAACTAGTTGATAGTATACTCAAAAGCATGGAATTCTCTTTGGGATAGGCCATAAATTATGACCCACACCAGATAATTTCCAAAAGGAGACCAGCTAATAAGAATAATCCTTCCAAGCACACAGAAATAGATGGACTTAGAGAAGCACCAAATTGGGAATATTATCCTAACTATGCTACAAAGGATAACAACATGGAATAAGACTCTGCCTCATCCCTACCCAGAAACAATTCTTCCCAAATGAAACTGTCTAACGTAGTTGCAATGGCTGGAAATGTCTCATCATTGGTACATTTTTTAGAGAATACTAAGAATAGAGAGCATGCAGATCCCATGGATACTGATGAAATAGATACTGCTAGCACACCAAAAAAGCAGAAGGTTGAACAAAAACAACAGATAGTGTAGGTGAAGAAAAACAACATGAGAGGGTAGATGAAGAAGAGCAATGAAAAAGGAAAACAAAATCAAGAAGAGCCCATAATAGTTGGGTTAGAACTTCAAGAGTACGTATTTGATGGACAAACCCCAAGCATGTATGCATCTAAAGAATACTGGATGAATAATTACAGGGAGAAGGCTGATAAAAATTTCAATGAGACAGTAAATCTATATGAAGAAATAAGATAGTTACCCGGGCCAGATGTAGCACTGAAAATTGTTAGGGATCATGCTACAGACACCCTAAGTATGGACATGATAATGGAAAATAAATTGTCAGAGGTTAGGGTAAACCTAGAGAAAGTTTCTACTTTGGATATCATACACCTTAATAGGGAAACTGATGATATCCTAAATACTATATTTCTAAGGGATACTTTACAGATATCCAAGATGGAGTCAAGTAAAACAAAAACTCAAGACCTCTTGAGGAAAGTAAGAGTTGAAAACAACGCCCTTAAAGTCAAATTTGAAAAGTTGCAGGATGAATTGGTGAAGGTGGATGGACAGGTAGATAAGGGAGCATTGGCTCAGAAGTTGCTAGATGAGAAAGAAAAGGAAATTCAAGTGCTTAAAAAGAAGTTGAAAATTGCTTCTACCCAGCTCATTCAAACCTTTAAGTTGACTGAGTTTGAGAAGGAAAAGGAGGCTTTAAATACTGAGTTGACTGATTGCAAGGACAAACTTTTGAATCTTGAGGAGAAAGAGAAACAATGGGAGAAATAAGATAAGATACTGAAAGAAAGTGAAGAGGATTTAAAGGTTAAGCTAGCATCCAAGGAAAAAGAGCTACAAGAGAAAGGTGAAGTAGTGGAAATTCTAACCACTATGCCCAATGTGGAAACAGACACCACCTCCTTGTCTAATGCTATGCCATAGGTAAAACTAAGGGATGTGGAGCTTACAGGGTTAAAGCTGCAAAATAAGAACTTGGAAGACATGGATTCGAAAAAGGAAGAAGAGAAGAAGAAGTTAACAGACAGATGTCAGGAATTTCTAGATCAAAATGCCAAGTTAAACAAGAAAGTGATTCGCCAAATGGCCCTATAGGGATGCTGGCATATGATCTAGGATAAAATCATTTCAGAAGCAGACAAGTTCAGACCTTATTTAGATGTCATTCTATATCAAGAGGATGCCTTGGAAATAGCCAAGAAAAAGGTTTCGATAGTAAAAAGAGAATTGCATAAGAGATCAGTGGGGGTAGCTCAAAATGTTGTCAATTTTCTAAGCAACTTATCAGAAGAACAAACCACCAGGTATGGTATCCAAAACATAGTTGCTATTATTTCTAGAGCTAGAAAAGTGGTTTGAAAACACAGGATGCTGGAAACTATACATGCCAAGATTGATATTATAGATCACAAAGTAAAAGAGGTGATTGAGTTATTTAAACCATTGGGAAGCAGGGGGTTTCCTTTATTTTGGGCAGAAAAAGGACCCTTGCTGACTCAAGAGGAGTATCTGGAGATATTAGCCCTTTGTAGGGATGACCACAACAAATTTGGGGATATGCAACACGCCCTATCGGGCCCCATTGTGTTTGATAAATTGGCTGGCGCATTTGAATTATTAGTTGATTTTAAAACCACCTATGCTACAGTATGTGATTTCTCATACATTGAGAATACCGAGCTCAAAGTACTAGCACACGACATGGTTGTTGCAACTTTGCCTACTCCTGATCTGTGGTATTCAATTCAATTGTATGGATCAAACAAATTAAAATTACAGCCTTAAAGATATCAAGGAAGGAAGCATGAATAGTTTTCCTCAAGACATACCTATTCGTAGTCACCTCTCTCAGATTTTGTACAGTAGTCGTCAGCCGAGATACATAGAGAAAGGCTTTTTAGCCTATTTTGTCCAATAGTATGTAGTTTATTTCTATCTTGTGTAAATCGTGGTGTATAGGACACGTTCAAGTTTGTTAAAATTTGTTCTTCAATTTGTAACTAATTTTGATTCTAAGGTTGATCTAGGAGGTCTAAGACATTATAAATTTACCTCCTCACAGAAGGAGAAGGGGTTGGTTGTTTTTAAACTTATGATACTGTTGTATTTCCTTTTGAATTAATACAAGTTTCAAAGCTATATCTTGGACATATGCATTTACAAGAATTCTTGTGGCATGTCCTCGACCCTCTGACCGGTGAGAGGATTCTACTAAACCATCATCTAAGTCCGGGCATGATTCGTCAAGGAGTCATGCTGAAATATAAAGCCGAAATATAAAGCTAAAATAGCCCCATGAACATGAACATGCATATAATGCTGAAATATAAAGCTTAAAACATAAAACACACTGGGATGCATAACCCTTCATATACATAGTAGAGGAAAACATACATTCATTCAAACATACCACATGTTCATCATATTCATAAATCAGTAAATATAAATACAGAGACAAAATAGTCAAGAATACTCATCTTTAAAAAGAATTCATCCCGCAACTAGCTACATTGCTGCAATGTTCCACCCAACCATAGGCTAGCATGCTCATCAATATCTTAGCAACACTACCACCCCTGAGCTCAACATGATTTACAAGGAATAAGGATCAAAGTAGGCTTACACATAGCCAAGGAACAAAAATCAGCCAAGCCCCACAGTGAGGTTTATCAGGCTGTCAAGGAGCTAGGAAAGGCTAAATTATAAGCTTGTGATCTCAATGGAGAGCTAAGGACACCTACACTAGAGATATTCTGACTTCTAAGGCATCCACACACCCAACACCGGGAATCAGTCCTTTCTCTTCTTTGCAATCCCTCAGGCCCTGACTTACCTTTCCAATACCCTTCAAGGTTTGTGGAGAAGAAAGAAAGAAGTATCACTCTGTCTGAGTGGCTCCAAACACCAGTTTCTCAAGCATACCCAACCTCTAATCTCACTCTCAATAGTCCAAATACCAACCACCTCATACCACAGTTAAACAAACAGTTTACAGTTCTGTGAAGAAGATGAAAACAACAGGGTGACAAACCCAAACAAAAAGGTAAACATAGCTCAAGTCAAAAACATGACTCAGAGTTTTTCTTGGCCCTAGTGTTTCCAAAACAACTCAGCGGCAACCCAACAAGGTACTTGCATACACAGCAACCCAAAAACCAGGGTAAATCAATAGCCCCAATCTTACCATGAAATGATGGAAACCTTACACCCTCCACAAATGGGAAAGAAGCAAAACTCCCAGCATAGATAGGGGAAAGCTTAGCCCAATGAGTGTGGAAATCAACAGCCAACCAACATCCATGAGCCTACATCACACAATCCCCAATGTAAACGCTGGAGAACTTACACTGATAGAGATGGGAAAGGAACCAATTCCCAATCTGTACATGAGGGAGAAGAATGCAACCAACAGAATGGTGGAAGAAAACACATCCCTGATTCACAATGGGGTAACAAAACATTACACAGTCTGACAATGGTGTAGAAGACATAACTCCTTGTGTGAACAAGAGCAGGATAGAACAACTCCCTATGGGAGGAAAACATATCCTCAACCAACAATCAACGAAAGAAGGGAGAACAGATCCACCCCTACCTGTGGGAGATGGTCCAATAAAAAATCATGATGGAAAACCCAACAGTGCAAGAGGGAGCCGAATGTCTCTACGTGAGGGTAAACCCGACCAAAACCACAAATGGAAGAGTGGAGTGAGTGGGAAAAGTGGTGACTATTCCCCTTCCCTCCACACGAGGAAGAGAAAACTCACTGGTGGAGTGTACGTGGCGAAAAGACTGTAGTACTGCCACCCACCACTCCCCATCCATAGCTGCTCCCAACTAATCAAACAAGAAAATTTTACTAGGTCGTCAACACATGGCAACTCCCAATGACCCCCGCGGGTTAGAAAAACCCCCCCTTAACCTTAGGAATCATTCCCTTTTAATTTATCATTGCACCATCGTAGCTGGCTGTAGGTTTATTTTAATTGATGTCCGTATTTACATGATGCTAATACTATAGTGTGTTGGGTAGCACGATATACCATCGACAATGATCCCTATTGCCGAAACATACACAACCAAATCGATGGTGGGGCTTTTTCATTTAGCTCCTCACCATGATTAATTACAATATATATAAATCATGTACCTTTTAATGTAACCAGGGTCGAGACTGGGGGCATCACAATCCCCTCCCCCTTGGAATAACACCATCCTTGGTGTTCCAATACATAGGAATACATATACAATTTGCACATCCAAAATTTCAAAATTTTGCAGATCTGTCCCATGTTCAATTATTTACTTTGAACTTTCAGGACCAAGCCCCTCAACTTCCATGAGCTTCTTATCTTTTAGCTCATCCCCAAGTATAGGAACTTTGTGGCTACTTCCCTCTTTATGTTCCCTCGTTGGGCAGTCTCGGCATAAATGATGTCCTCCACATTTCCAACATTTCACTAGCTGCCTCATCTTTACCTGCTCAATTTCCTTTGAGTATTCATGCTTGGACCATTTCTTAACAGATCGCTTGGATGAATGTCCCATAATTGATCCACTTTCCTTGCCTTTACAGATTGCTTGCAGAAGGATTTTTACCTCCTTTTGTAAACCAACAGAGTCTTGCAAAATCTGGTGGTTCATCTCATTCTACCTTTTTTGTATCTTGAGCATCTCTCCAATATTCTCTTGGGTCCTAGCAATCGTGTCAAGGAGAATTGCAGCCAAGTCCAACAACTTTTGGTCTGCTTCCATGATCAATTTTGTTGTAATCTCACAGATCACATAAGATTACCAATAATACATACTAAAACATACATACATAATAGAGACAAGAGACAAGAACAAGTAGATAGAATAACATATTATATTAGCATGAGAGGGTCCATACATTATAGAGAATTGAACTGAGTTCTCATCTGGTTCAACAGCCTAATATATATGATTACAAAACAATTACAAAATAACTACATGTTGGTTCGGTGAACCAATATGACTTTAGGTGGACGACCTAATCTCTAGTTTAGTCGGCTGACCAACTTAGTCAGCCAATCGACTAAGTTAGCTATCATTTAATTCAACATACCGACTTGCTCCTCCAACATCTCCCCCACGAACAAAATGTTTCTTCGTCCTGAAGAAACAGGGAGGTAAAAAAACTTCCTTGTTTGTCTAAGTAGTCATTATTTTGTGCTTGATCTTTATGGGCTTTGAAGTCTGATGGTCGGTGTTTTCTGTACGTAGACTTCGAGAATTACTGGGGCTATCACTGCTAGATTATGTTGGAAATATGTCCAACTCTGCAATATTTTATGTATGTCAATGGTGAGTGTAGTCAGACTTGACAAGATCGACATTTTCTCTTGAATGGAAAGTTCAGCTATTCTTTACATGTCGGGACGCATAAACTGATCCTTTTCCTCTGCTATCTCCATGAGTCATTTCATCTATGCGTAGGTGATGTCTACTTTTTCTAATTTGGGAATGGCATGATGCACCCACTAATGTGCTTCCCGCTTAAGCTTCTAGAGTTTAGTTGTCTCAAGCACTATTCAATCCTCAATTATGCTTCTGAGTGCTTCGTCAGTGGTTTTCCTCTTCTCAAGTGCTTGGACCTCTTATGGGGTCTGCCTAGTGCACTGATAGACTTGCTCATAGTAAGTAGGCCAGTCTCCCAGTACTTCTTCAGTGATGACAGACTTCTCCATGTGATCGATCTTGCAACACTTTGTAGGATTCGAAAAAGGCTGTGTGCTGCTCCATCAGTAGTCGAACGGTTTCTTCTTTCTGCTCTTCTTTTGTTTCCTAAATCTGTGCTTGGAGCACTGACACCATGCTTTCAAAAACCTGATAAGATATTTCTAGCAGTTTGTTGGTGTTGACCTCTACCGGTCCTGGTATCACAGACTGGACCAGGTCCTTGAACTTGTTAAGGAACTTAACTTGTTCTTTTTCCATGTTGTCTAGTTCCTTATGTCTGTGCTAGTTCCTTGTCTTTGCTTCGACTGCTAGCACTTCCAGCAGTTTTTCTAGCTCTGGATCTCTTAATTTTGTTCCATTGACCATAGTGGTCGACCCAAATATATTGATGTGGACCATTGTTTGCTTTCCATGATGGTCCTTCTTCTTTTTCTTCTTTTTGTGCTTCTCTGCTTCTGCTTGTTTCGACACCTACATACCTGCAAAAGTCGAGTCGGGATTTTTTGTTTGCTGTGTAGCAGTGGTTGATGGTATTTCTATTTGGGGTGGTGGGATGACTACTACCTCTGGTTGTTTGGATGCAGGTGGTCTAGAAGTGGATGTTGTTGGTGTTGATGGTTGCGGTGGGGTTGGTTCTAGTGCAGCTAGTTGGATTAGGGGTTCTAAGTCGGTGGGTGGTGGTGGTGGTGGTGATGGGGTTGGTGAATGGCAGGTGTGATTGGGTTGGAAGAAATGTGGTCAAGTGGTGGATTGTTGGTATAGTGTGGTGAGTCCAAGTCAGAGAAGAGTTGGTTGATTTTTTTATTTATGTCGTCGATATTTTCTTCTTCCTCTCCTCTGGTCGGTTTAGAGGCTAGTAGGTGGGGTTCGGGTTCATTCGGAGTGATAGTCGTGATTTAACGTGCGACAACTTCAGCTTCTTTGTTGGGATTTCTATCGAAGGTCAAAGTCATAGTTGCAAAATTTTTTAGCCCCTGGAGTATTTGGCCAGGTTTTTGGGATCCACCAGCTTCAAACAGAGGTGCTTTGGTAGATATTTTTTGCACTGACGTGAATATATCAGGTATTTTTTCAATAAATGCCTGGAGGTCTCTGTCCCAGTCGAATTTCTCCTTCAAAGCCTCTGACATAACATTTTTGCATAGGTTGAATGGGATTATTGAGATATGTTCTTGTACTAGCTCTTCTGTTATTTTAGGCAGAGATGGAGGTGGGGGTGTAGAAACAAGATCTACTAAAATTTTAGGCATCAAAGTGTGTGTGATCTTCGCTTTCTTTGGTCGACCTTGTAGTGCTCCCATCTCAAAAAATATCTGGAATTGGGTTTCGACTGGCACTTTGTTTGCTATGTCATCTTCTATTATGTCTATGCCTGTAGCTGCGATTTCTTCTTCATCGTTTGATGACTCTACAATGATAAGCTTGCGCTTACCTTTCCCTTGTTGTTGTTGTTGTGTTCTTTTTCTCTTTCTTGCAGCTGCTATCTCCTGCTAGCTATATGTGGGCCTTTTTGGGTAGACTTCATCGTATGTTTTGAGGCACCCTACATATGGTCATGTGGACTTTGAGCTGTTGGAGCCAGTTTTCCAACAACACTTTTCTGTTGGCAAGTTTCATCATTATTCCTTTCTAGGAGAAGGGTTTGAATCTCCACATGTGGAATTTTGTCGGTTCCTAAATTTTTTTGTCTCCTTCAGGGCAAATAGAGTACATTACTATCCATACGATAACAAATGGGAACCTGATAATTCCTCCTGTCTCTTGGCATTTCTCACAGATGGTTTTAATCATGTCAGTGACATATTTGGCCCATCTATATATCTTTCCATTAAACGCAATGGTGTTGACTGCTTCTAACATATCTAGTTTGAGGTCGCTTCCACAACCTACCATGGTGAGTGTTATAACTATTATTTTGGCCACAATCTATGGCATTCAGGCTGTGATTTGACTAATCATTAACCCTTTCAAGTTTTTTCTTGATGGTGACTCGGTTAGTTCTTTGACCAATCCTTCTTTTATACCGAATGGTATTGGGTCTCCTTCATTTGATAACCCTATCAGCTTGGAAATAACTTCACCAGATATGTTGACAGGTCGATCGAAGTAAAACCAGCTGTTGTGGTACCGACTTATGTCAAACTTGATGGTTGTTTCTTTTGTTCCACCGAAGCTGGACATGAGTGACGCATTGGCATAGTTTACAATGGAACTGTGTTGTATTTTCTCTGTAGTTGGAGTAGGATTCTTGTCAACATAAGCCCACTCTTTTATCTTGGCCCATATTTTTTGCCAAGATCCCTCCTGCACCTTAGCATTCTTGATGTTTTTTTTTCTTTTGACTAATGGTGTTTCTGCAGTCTGTAATTTCTTGGCTTTGGCTGAGGCTCTGGTATGTTTGGGTGCCATCTTGTCGATCTGGGGGTTAGCTTTACTATGGTTCTCTTGGTTTTCAATCTTCTGGTTGCTCTAATGCTCTCTCTGTTTGAATTGTGGTGAATGATCCTTCGATGGTTCAGTATTTATAGGGGATGCATTGGATGTTCTCATCGGTAGGTGTAATAATTGCAAATGTGACGTTCCAGCTAGAACACTTGAGAGTGCGTTAATGGCGAATTGGTTTCGGCGCTCGAGGTCATGAATGCCTTATGGGACTATCAAGGTCGTCGGTCAGTGTCGGTTATGAAAATGGTCGATGGCGTTATGTCGATGGGCATGATGTCAGTTGTCGAAATGGTGATTTCCTGTCATAATTTTGTGCATGTATGGTATTATTTTTCTTTTTTCTTTTTTTAGATTTTTATAGCTTTTGTTTAACCGTTACAGTCATTATATGATTTTTTATTTTTATTTTTTAAGTTTCTGTAACATTTCAATCAAGCTCCATTAATGAGTTTCCAAAATACTATGCCTGGTAACGTCCTTAGTCAGACTGATCCATTGGTATGTATCTCTTTGACAACATAGGGTCCCATCCATTCTATATGTAACCTTTTAGGTTTTCCTTTTACTCGACTATTGTATAGTAAAGCAAGGTCTCCTATCGATAGATTTTTGGTTTTGATGTTTCTATCGTGCCATGTTTTTTGTTGTTGTTTCTAGATTTATTGATGTTGTATCGCGATTAGTCGGTGTTCTTCAAGTTTACTCAGCTGTAATAGTCAGTTTTTTCTTCCTTGTTTGACATGGACATGTAGAATCTATGCAATAATAGGTGTATGTTTTCGGAAGTGTAGTGGAACTACTGCTTCTTGTCCATACACTAGTCGAAAGGGGGTTTGGTTAGTTGATCATTTGTATTCTATTCTATATGCCCATAGTACTGTTAGTATCTTCTCATCCCAGTCATATTTATCAGCATTACATATATTTGTTAAACCTTTTGTTAAATGCTTTAATTGCTCCATTTGACTGAGGATGGTATGTTGTACTCTGACGATGGTATATTTGGAACTATTCGGTTAGGGTTTTGATAGTTCTATTAATAAAGTGTGTTCCCTGGTCATTAATTATGGTTAATGGACATCCAAATCTGGTGATGATATTCTCATAGATAAACTTAGCAGCTATCTCACTGGAACATGTGTCGACTGATTCTACCTCTGCCCATTTTGTTACATATTCAACTGCAGTTATTATATACCTTGCACCTGTTCTTTTTACTGGTATAGGAAATGGTCCTATGAAGTCTATGGCCCAAATTTCAAATGTCAAACTTGGGTTTATTGATATCAAAGGCATTTCCATTCTAGGAAGGGGTCGACCTAGTCGTTGACATCTATCACATTTGCTTACAAAATTTTTGCAATCTTTGTGAAGTGTCAGCCACCATAACCTTGATTGTTGGATTTTCTTTGCAATTGTGTCTGCTTGGAAATGTCCTCCTGCAAGTCTGTAATTTGCTTCATGCATAATGTTGTCTCTTTCATGTTCCAGTACACACCTTCTAAGGATGTTGTCTAAACCCATTTTGTACAAGAATCCATTTCTGAGGCTATAAGGTGCAGCTTTCATGGCCAAGATATGTTTCTTTTTGGTACTCATGCCTTCTAGTGCTTCCTCTAACTCTGTCGAGAGTGCTTCTATTCAAAATAGATCTGCATCTGGTAAGTCGTCTTCAACTCTTGTCAATTCCTCTCCTGTGTCGATTTGATATAAATGGTCCGGACCGACATTTAACTTACCTGGTCTGATGATGACTTCCAATTCAAATTCTTGGAATAGAAGTAGCCATCGAAAAATTATTCCATGGTGTAAAGGTTTATTCAAAAGGTATTTTAATGCCTAATGATTAGTGTAAAAGATAAATGGATTATCTAGGAGATAGTGCCGATATTTTTGTAGTGCAAAGACCATTCCTAATTCTTCTCTTTCTGTCGTCGAATAATTTCTTTCAAATTTGTTTAGTTTTCTGCTACTATAAACTATAGGATAATCCATTCCATCATCTCCTGGTTAAGTTAGGATTGCTCCTATTGCTAGACCCAATGTGTCGATGTGGACATGGAATTTAGTCAACCAGTTTGGAAACCTTAGGATTGGTGCTTTGACTAGTTTTCTTTTTAATTTTTCAAATGATATATGGCACTCTTCTGTCCAGTTGAACTCTTTATCTTCCCATAATACTTTTTCTAGTGCATAGGTCATATCTGAGTAGTATCTTATGAATTTTCTATAATAGCATGTATGACCTAGTAACACTCTGACTTGTTTTGAGTTCACTAGTGGTTTTAGATCGAGGATAATTTTGATTTTTACAAAATCTACCTTAATACCTTCCTTACAGACAATGTGTCCTAACAATATCCCTATGGGGGTCACAAATATGCACTTTCTAATGTTTAAGGCTAACTGGATCTATCGACATCTTTCCAACATAAGACTTAGCCACTTGCAATGATCTTTTAACATGGAGTATATTTTCCAATCATCAAAGTATACTGCCATGGTTTTGTAAATATATTCTTGGAATGTTTTGACCACAATTATAGAGAATATTGTAGGTGCATTCTTTAATCCAAAAGGGATAACCTTGTAAGAAAATGAGCCAAATTCACATACAAATGTTGTCTTTTTCTGATCTTCTTTGGCTATTGGCACTTGGTTATAACCTGAGAATCCATCTGTAAATGAGTAACATTCATGTCATGCAACTTCATTTAAGATTTCATCTGCATAAGGAGTTGGAAATGGGCCTGTTAGTGTCACTTTATTTAGCTCCCTGAACTTGAAACAAATTCTCAATTTGGTTGGATCATATTTCTTAGGTTGAAAAACCATTGGAATTGCCCATTTTGACTAGTCAATAGGGTAGATGATGCATGTTACAAGCATGTTATCAATCTCCTTTTTTACTATCTCTTTGTATTTATGAGCTAGCTTATATGGCCTTTTCTTCATAGGTCGGATGTCAGGTTTAGTGTCAATTTTCATTTCACCCATTTTGTGGACTAATCCTTCGAGATCCGTATAATCTCTAGCAAATACATCATGGAACTCTTTTAATAAGTTCACTATTTCTGTTGTCTTCTCTTCACTCTAGTAGTCTCCAATCTTTGCCATTTTTGGTCGGTCATCATTTGATATGTCTAACTCTCTAGTTTTGACCTTAGCATCTAGCCATTCTGGTGCTTTGGCTTCATTGATTGGTCGAATTTCTTCTTTAAACTATGAGAATGTGGCAAGGAAGTCAGCTACAGTCATTCGGTCGGTATCATCCGTGTCGGTGGTTCCAACTTTGAGTACTGTGCGAATAGGTTTGGTTGTTTCAACATGGTTTGATTTCCATCTAAAACTTTTCCCTTCTGTATTTTCATTTTCTAACTATAGTCTTGTTGAGTGTGGTATTGTCCTAGTTTGTATATTGTTACAGTCCATTGTCTGTCATTTTTCTGGTAAGGGTTTGTTTTCTGTCGGCTGTATAAATTCTTGAATCTATTTTGTTGTTTCAACCAAATTCTCATTTTGTGGTATAAAGTTGAAATCTTTGATAAAATTTTATCTGAGTTCATGCCATAGGAACGTTTCACCTCGGGCTTCCTCCATCTTATACCATTTTTTTTGTAAGCTGGTGAGGGTTGATGGAAACAGGTGTGGCCATGCTCATTCATCTTTTTATCCAAGTCTTCTCCATTCTTTTTCACATGTCTTAATATGGTATTCTGGATTCTGTCCTTGAATGAAAATAGGTATATGAGATTGGTTGGTTAACTTCTTTCCTCCAAACCTTTCTACAAAGTAAGTTGAATCTATTGTCCAGGTCTGCAGTCTTTTCTGATGGGTATCCAACCATTTAGAAGCTTGTCCTGTAAAAGTTTCTACTAAACTTTGTAGTCAACCATGTTCACCAATATTTTTGGACACTTGTTCTATGTGCATGGTTGGTGATTCTCTTTCCTTATATCTTGGTTTTTGTGTATTATTTATATTTGTATGTTTTAAACTATGATATTCCCTAAAAATTTTCTCAAATATTTTTGGTACAATGGACACTATGAAGCACTGTTGGGTGGGATTTTTCTATACTTTTTGGATTGTCCAGCACCATCTTGCTTGTGTTTCGTAGTTCTCGACTTCCCAATCATATAATTATGCATCTGAATTATATCCTACTAATTCTTGGTTGCCCAAACTAAATTCTCCATAGATATTAGGTTCTGTATAATATGCATTATTTTGTATCTAATAAAGTTGTCGGATATTAACTTCTTCATCGATAGGTTATGTCCAAGGTTCTCCTTGGGATGGATGAATAGGTACAATGACCTTTTGTCCATTTCCTTTTAATTTTATTCTCTCTTTATCTAGGGATATCGACACTTTCATCTTTCTTCCCCAAGGTCGACCTACTAATGCTGGAAAGGAGCTATATCCTTCCTTAGGGTCAATAATTTCGAAGTCGACTTTAGTCGATATTCCTTTTATCATTGTGTCAACATTTTTCCAGACTCCAATGGGTTCAATTAGGCCTTGGTCGGATAGTTTTGGGTATATACCTGACTCATATAGTCGAAGTCTACCCAGTTGTTCCCAAGTGTCAGGAGTCATGATATTTACTTGTGATCCAAAGTCAAGCACGACTTGTCAGACGTGGTATCCTTCAATTTCTAGGTCAACAAGTGGGTCAGCATCACTTTTATCTTTTTGATTTAAACTACAAATATTCTTTGTTTGTTTTTCGGTGTTGTTATGTTTTATTTCATATAGCAAGTCGATGAACTGAGATATTGAGTTATCTTTCTGTACGAGATGTAATAATTCTTTTATTGTGTTATGTCGATTGTCATTAGCCTCTTCCTGTCATGCAAATTCTTTAAACACGTTTGTTGCATCTTTATATATTTGGTTTTCTTTATCTGGATCAGGGTAGACATTTTTCTCTTTTATCTTCCTTATTTGGGGGTTATTAGTCCTAGTTTTCATCCCTTGTTAGGTTACGATATGTAAATTCTTTGTATTGATAGTATCATCTTTTTGCACACATGACAAGACATTAACATTATTATTTTTATTTATCTTTTCAAGCATAATAGGGAAATCCTCTAATGAGTGATCCCCTACACCACAATTAGTACAGAATTTGAGGTCAGTCCTGTCCTTGTATGGACAGTCTTCATGCCAATGTCCCTCCTTATAACATGTGAAACATTGGATGGGTCGACGTTTTCGGTTGTCTCAATTCCCAAAGAATCGACCTCGACCTCCATAGCCTCCATGTTGGTTGTCATACTGGCACTCGTATCTTCGACCGTCATATCTCTAATTGTTCTGATCGTTCGGTGTGTGGTTTTGCTCATTACTTTGTGCAACTGCATTGGTATGATAGACTGCATGATAATTTTGTCAGTTCTTGAGGTTCAGATGGCAGTTGACTGTGTTATGATTTTTGGTTTCGTAGATTGCAAAACCAAGATGCCTTGCTCTTCTTCATGTTGAATGGGCAATATTTTGTCGAATGGTCTCCATCCTCTTGGTAAATGTCACAAAAAAATTTAGTCTGCATGAATTGAATGTCCTGTCAGTTGATTTCCTATTGACAGGTGTCTTTGGAATGTCTAGTCGTTGAGCACTTTGTGCACCAGATATCTTGACTTTTGAGGTTTAATTCTTTTAATGACTTCTATACACTCTTAAGTTGTTCTTTCAATCTGTGATCAGTGGAGTATGCTGGTATGTCCTCATCCATTTCTACTTGGATATCTTTTGTAAGCGCGTCTTCGTAAGTCTTGAATGTCTCAAGACTTATGTGTTGGTGAATTTTCTGTGATAAACCTGCAAGAAACCACTGGATTAATAATTGTTCATCAATAACATAGTCCAATTGGCTAAGAATGTCTTTCCATCATTTATCGTAATCGCGGACAGTCTCTCCTGGCTTCTGTGATGTCGTTTTTAGTTTCTTTGCTGCCAGATGTTTTGCATATAGAGTTTTGAAAAATGATAGAAATTGCATTTTGATCTCAGCTTTGGTTGCTTTGGGGGTTCTTTTATAAAAGGTCATGTACCAAGTTAATTCCCTTTTCCTCAATGCACCAACGAACTATGACATCTTCCTGTCTTCATTTGTAACTTGGTTAGCCTCCCAAGTCGACTCACAAACGAACCAGTGTCATCTGGGGTCCTCATCACCTTCATACAGAGGAATGTGTGTTGACTCATGAGCCATGTTGGAGTCACTATCACTTCTTTCAGGAGGTAGCCGTGGTGGAGGTGGTGGTGGGGGTGTTGGGGTTATTTGCTTATTCCTCTCTGCGGAACTATCGTTGACAAAACTCTCATTCTCATCGGTTTTTTTTGTCATTTCCTCTTAGAGCAGTAGTCGGTTGGTGTCAACTTCTTCTGTCGATGTCCAACTGCAATTATCTATTCACAGTTCTAAATGGTCAGTGTCCTCCAAAGTTGTATTTGGTAGGGGGGGTGCTCCTTCATGTGTCGGTAAAAGTGGATAATTTGGTTGGAGGGTACCACTTGAAGCATAACCCAATTTCCTTTTTCCGGTCAACAGATAATGAGATGTCTACCAATGTATGTCTCGTCATCTAGTCGGCTCCATATATGAAACTCACCAGCTCTTAGTCTGAGGTCCTCTTCGACAATAGCTTGT
This sequence comes from Pseudotsuga menziesii, assembly GCA_001517045.1. Taxonomy (NCBI): domain Eukaryota; kingdom Viridiplantae; phylum Streptophyta; class Pinopsida; order Pinales; family Pinaceae; genus Pseudotsuga; species Pseudotsuga menziesii. Next base: position 1,003,021 of record LPNX010414196.1, on the reverse strand, counting down.
ATTCGGGTATGCAGATCTATCGAAGGTTTTACTTCTTGGGAAACTTCTAATTGGAGAGCTTCTCGCTACTCTATCCATAGTTCTTCTTCCATATGGGATGCCTCTTCTTCCATGCCTTCTTCTCGTCAGTCATGACCTAACTCTGGTGGATTTCTTTCTTGGTCGGTGACCCTAGTACTCATTCCTCTCTGCAACACTAAGGCTCTTTCTCTTCTTTCTTCCCTACTTTGTAGCCTCCTCTCCCTTTCTATTTTCTAGAAGTCCATCATACCTTTGTGTGACACTGTCTTCTCGATTTCCTTTTTATGTTGGCTTCTCATTACTAGTGATTGGTATTTCATTTAGTCGACTAGAATCCACTTCATTTTATTTTGACATATGACCAGCTACCCCCCCATAGCCTACCCGATGCTTTATAAATCCTATATAGTTCTGTCGAATTGCTTAGGAAGTATTCCCACTCCCTTTCTGCAATGAATTTTTCCCACCTCTTTTTCTTTTCCGCCTAGTTAGGGTTTAAAGGAAGTCACGAAGTGATGGATGAGGTTCGAAAATATGACCTACTCCCTTCTCAATCAGGAATTTAAACAACAAGTTCACTAAGGAACACAAGAATTGCTCAATGAGGTATGTGTAGAATTTATTCTTGACGGTTTCCACCAAGGTTCTGTCTTCTACTACTTCCTCCTCGTAGAATCCGTCCGCGATTTTTTCGAACCAATCCGACAAGTTTGTTCTTCCCCCGTGAATTAGTTTTTCTAGTAACTGTTGATCTTTAGTCCCTTTTGGATTTTTCATCTAGGAGTTTCTTCAGAAGTTGGGGCATGGATTCTACAAAATTCTCATGCGTCTCTCTAAAGAATCTTTCTTTTGCTTTTGCGGTCATCAATAGGTTTCTTTGTGCGTAATTCTGCAAATAATTTGCTACTTTATGCTCCCACTAGTCCTTAATCTCCTGTTCTGATATCATTTGATTTTATACATCTTAGACATGTACTATTGGAAATGGAACCAATGTTGTAATCTCACAGATCACATAATGTTACCAATAATACATACTAAAACATACATACATAACAGAGACAAGAGACAAGAACAAGTAGATAGAATAATAGATTATATTAGCATAATAGGGTCCATACAATACAGAGAATTGAACTGAGTTCTCATCTGGCTCAATAGCCTAATATATATGATTACAAAATAATTACAAAATAACTACCTATCGGTTCGGTGAACCAACATGACTTTAGGTGGCCGACCTAATATCTAGTTTAGTCAACTGACCGACTTAGTCGACCAATCGACTAATTCAGCTATCGTTCAAGTCAGCATACCAACTTGTCTCCTCCATCAAATGTGAACCACTGGATTTCACCTTTCTCACCTTTGAAATGCATCATTGAAATTCTGTTAGACCAAGGATAATATAGGCATTAAAAATCAGTCAATTAATTTCCCAATTGGCATGACAGTCCAAGTCTCATCAAGGATATTTTCTTATTTTTCATGCCTTCCCAACAGGCACACAAGCTCATTCATGTCCATTCTTGGGCAAGGAATTAACCATTCCAGCATTCACAAATTTCTTTAAGAAAATACACACATTCTATTTTTAGTCGTACATGCATTCAACAATATTTTGTTTCCACAATGCATAAATATATATATAATCAAAAGGTAAGAGAGATAAGCAAGATTTTTTCCCCTCTTTTTCTTGTTCCATCCTGGAACCCACACCACCACTATGGTTTTTTATGCTCTCAGCCTCTTTCACTTCACCGTGAATGCTGGACCAATCCCTCTTGGTCATGACACTTAGTGTCTCTGGTCTATTCCAGACCTCTCAACCATGGAGCCTCCCCACATGGTTTATCTTGGCTGCTAGCACCTTCACAGTCTCACTAGCACCCTTTTCATTACTGCTCATTCTGAGCTCTTCAGGAAAGTCACATGTCCACATGCACCCCTAGGATGCTCTCATAGTCCTTGCTTCCAGTGATACCTATATTCAATCATTGAATAGATTCACATGTTTAGTTTATTCTCATTCGTTTTTATCTCTTAAATAAGAGCTTAAAACATCATAACCGAATCATATACACATGCATATTCATAAGCAAGAATTGCAAAATAACCCAATACTTATCTATATTGTGTGTTTCCTTGTTGGTCCAAAGGATCCTACTTCGCTTTGTAAGCCTTGGGATCGCCTATGGACTTGGATGTTAGGTCAGCACGTAGGTTGCTTCACAACATCCTTTTATATATATGTATCAGGCACAGTCAAGCCAACCTTCAGTTGGGGTTTATCAAACTGTCAACAAATCTCCTGCACTTATATCAACAATGCACTGATATTAACAACCAATCATCAGCCAAGACAACACCGTTGGGTTTATCAAGCCATAAACAATAACACATGCACTTATATCAATAATAAACGACCATTTCCATGTCTCATTTCTAGTAGTGAGTTCTAATTCCACTACCCCATATCACACAAGAGACCACTCCCTTGTCTGAGTTGATAGTCCCTCGGGAATGTCTCCTTCTCTGTGCTCTTTAGTAGGAAGTAGGATAAGCTCAAGCCATTGTCCATTCAATGTTCAATACCAGACTACATCTATTTATCCTGACAGTACAAACAATATAAGCCTATTTGTTAGCGTTATTGCTCTAAAAACCATAATCATGTTTCATATCATTCTCTATCAAGTATTGAGACACCAGGAGTGTGTCCACTCCCTAGGGTGTAATCAATATTGAAAACCCTTCCATGATCCAACATTGGAAGAGTGTGAACCCTTTTCCGATGTGTGCCATGTAGTCCCTTTTCATACTCAAGCAATCTGCCATAATCAAAATAAAATCAAGACATGCTCCACATATTGAATTTAACAATTGACATGCATATTCTTGGCTAGGGTTACAAAACACTTATCCATTTTCTAAAGCAGTATTCCTTCGTTAAGGAGGAATTTCTCTAAGTTAATAGTCCCGCGGTTTTCCATCCCAATTCCTCTTTACATTTCATATCCACACATGTCTTATCGACATAACCTATACCATCTCACTCATGTTGCTTACCAAAACATGTAGTGCAGATGAGACATTGCCAAAATGTCCAATGGAGTTTCACCCAAAACCCATTTCTAAGATAAGGGAAAACCTTCCCATGAAGTTTGGCTTCTATAGGCCATCACACATGTTCTTCCTGCAGTGTATACCCCTATAACATTAATAAAATAGAGAAACAATCAATCATTATCTGATAATACAATCCAAATTTGATTGTTCCATAACCAAGCAATGACATTATTAATTAAATTCAATGAGAATTTGCAACTTTGTTTACTACATAAATTGATTTGCTTGGCAATGAGGTGATCCTCAATTGTGGGTCTCTTGTAAGCAACTCTACTATGCCCATTATAAGTTTATGATTAATAGCCTAACATGAAAACCCACTTACAATGCGTCCTCCTGACGCAATCTTATGCAAGCCAATAGTAATTAGTAGTTGTCAGTAATTTCTTAAATTCGAAATTCACAATTCAAATTGAACAACCAATTATGCATACAAACTATTTTCACATCCATGGGACTCTTCTCATAAGGTTTGGCTCTTTCACATGGTAGATTCTGGCATTTGTCATGGTCTTACTTTCATTGCCATGCTCCAAACAATCTATTTGAAACCCGAACTTCAATCAGCTGAGCACTTAGTAATTCTTGCTACATATAACTTTTTCATTGCTGCAACAATCACTAAGGAATTTTTAGGATTTATAAAATTCAAACACTTCCAGCTGTTAACTGTCACGTCCCCATCCCTCAATCCGGCGAAGAGGACGCGACGAGCAGACCAATCAAATCACAACCGGGAAAAACGCCCCATGAACATAAATAGAATTCAAATGCTGAAATCAAGCATACACAGATGCATTTATTTTCATTCATACAGCGGAAGCAAACACACATTCCAGCAATCACATGTTCATCATAATTCCATATACAATTGTTATAATTGCAGAGATAGACTGGCAGCACTTATCTGTTAATGAAGAATTCACCCGCAACCAGCTACGTCGCTGCAACGTTCCACCCAACCATAGGCCAGCTTGCTCATCAATCTCTCAGCAACTCTGCCACCCCCGAGCTGGGCATGATTCCTCCGGAATAAGGGTCAATTGCAGGCTTATACATAGCCAAGGGGACACAAAACAATGAACTAACACTGCTGGGTTTCACAGGATTTCAACAGACAAGCCAAGCCAGCACAGTCCATGGTTCAACCACTGCATGCCAGCAGCCAAACAATCCCTTCACAGCTCTGTGAAGAAGGAAAAACAACCAGGGACAGCCCCAAACAATGGATGACCACAGCTTAAACAGGGAAAATGAATTCCTGAGTCATTCTTGGCCCTATCTTGGCCAAAATGACTCTCACTCGAAATTACAATGGCCCCCAAACGTAACAGCAAATACATTCACAACATGGGGAAGACTACAGCCCCGAAATCTACCAGTGAGCATAACCTATAGCAGGGAAAATGACCCAATTAATCCGTGAGACAGCCAAAAACGCGAATGGCCCTTCACAGTCAGTCGTGGATGCAAGAGCACGGCTCTCAGCTCACTATGTGCGCCCCAAACAGAAGAATACCAGGGCGTGGGTAACCAATCCGACCCAGCAAAGAAAGGAACAGACAATGGAGGCCCTGCGTGAGGAAAAGCAGCTCCGCTTTTTCCCGTGGATGCACCACTAATAGGGAGGACGCGAATTTGCAGTTCGTGGGTGCTCAGCAACTCGTGGGGGAGAGGAAGAAAACCTGCGTGAGACCCAAAAACGCCCAGAGCCCCTGCATGAGAAGCCAACAGACCAAAATCATGGTAGAGTGAACTGACCAGGGAAGAGTGCGTGAGGGTGAAGAATGGGCAGATGTGGGTGGAGTGGTCAAATGGGTAAGGCTGACATCCTGCCACACCCACCACCACTTCAGCAATAACTCCCCCAACCACCAGCTGAAGCATTAAAGAGGTTGACAAACAACAAAGGTGGCAAAACAACAAGGCAATAAAACATGGGTTTTTCCCCCATAACCCAGGTTTGACATCCCCACCCCTTATCCTTTGGAATCCATGCCCTTTTCATTCAACGTTGCACTGCCGTAGCTGGTTGTGGTTTTAGTTTTATTTGATGTGTGGATTACATGATGCCGAATTAAAATGTGCCGGATAGCACGACAAACCATCGGCAAATATCCCCATTGCCGAACATACACAACCAAATCGATGGTGGGGCTTTTGCCTTGAGCTCCTCACCATGATTAATTACATTATATACATCATGCAAGTGGGGTCGATACCGGGGACATTACATTACCCTCCCCCTTGGAATAACACCGTCCTCGGTGTTCCATTACATATATACAATACATGTACAATTGCACATCAAAATTTCAAAATTGCAGATCTATACCACGTTCAATCATCTACTCTGAACATTCACGACCAAGCCTCTCGGCTTCCATGGACCTTTCCTACTGGTCCTCAGCTTCTTGCTGATCCCGAAGTCTAGGAACTTTGCGGCTATTGCCCTCATCATGTTCCCTCATTGGACAGTCCCGGCGTAAATGATGTCCTCCGCATCTCCAGCATTTCACTAGCTGCTTCATCATTACCTGCTCAATTTCCTTTGAGTCTTCATGCCTGGACCGTTTCTTATCGGGTCGCTTGGACATTTGTCCCATTGTTGATCCACCTTCCTTTCCTTTGCCGATTGCTCCCAGAAGGCTTTTCACCTCCCTTTGCAAACCAATAGAGTCTTGCAAAATCTGGTGGTTCATTTCACTCTGCCTTTTCTGTATCCTGAGCATCTCCCCAATATTTTCTTGGGTCTTGGAAATCACTTGAAGGAGACTTCCAGCCAAGTCCAACAACTTTTGATCTGCTGCCGTAATCAACGTGCACCACCCGGTTTCACTTTTCTCACCTGTGGAATGCACCATTGAAATTCTATCAGACCAAGCATAACATAGATATCAAAATCAGTTAGTCAATTACCCAATTGGCATGACAATTCAAGTTCCATTAAGGAAACTTTCATATTTTTCATGCCTTTCCCCAATAGGCACATGAGCTCCTTCATGTCCATTCCTGGGCAGGGAATTAACTATTCCAGCATCCACAAATTTGCTTAAGCAAATACACACATTTCATTCTCAATCATACATGCATTCAACAATCCTTTGTTTTCACAATGCATAAACATATATATATATGTATAATCAAAAGGCAAGAGAGAGCAGTAAGAGATTTTCCCCTCTTTGTTTTGTTCCATCCTGGAACCCTCGCCATCGCAGTGGCTTTTCATGCTCTCAGCCTCTTTCACTTTACCGTGAATGCTAGACCAATCTCTCTTGGTCATGACACTTAGTGTCTTTGGTCTATTCTAGACCCCCAAACCATGGAGTCTCTCCACATGGTTTGTCTCGGCTGCTAGGACTCCCCCGTCCTACTAGCACCTTTTCATTACCGCTCATTCTGAGCTTTCCAGGACAGTCACATGTCCGCATGCACCTCTAGGATGCTCTCATAGTTTTCGCTTCCAGCGATACCTATATTCAAACATTGAATAGATTCACATGTTTAGTTTACTCTCATCAGTTTTATCTCTAAAGCAAGAGTTTAAAACATCATAACCAAATCATATACACATGTATATCTATAAGCAAAAATAATCCAATACTTATCTGTATTGTGCATTTCCTCGTTCGTCCACAGGATCTTGCTTCGCTTTGCAATCCTTGGGATCGCCTATGGACTTAGATGTTAGGTCAGCACGCCGGTTGTTCCACAACATCAAATAATTAATGTCCAGCCAGTACATAACCATGTCAACTGGGCTTGGAACTTTATCATGACCATTTCCAGGTCTAGGATCTGCTATGGATCCTTAGGCATATCACAGCCCATCATACACTTATGTCAACAATGACACATACACTTATATCAACATGCACTTATACCAACATACACTTATATCAACAATACACTTATATCAACCATTTACCTTTACCTTCAGCCTGTCAACACAAGCAACACAAGCAATACAAGCAAACTCATTAGCATCATTGCTCTAAAACTGTAATCACATTTCATATCATCCACTATCAACTATTGAGACACCAGGAGTGCGTCCACTCCCCAGAGTGTAATCAATATTGAAAACCCTTTCATGACTCGACATCGGAAAAGTGTGCACTCTCTTCCGGTGTGTGCCATGCAAGTCCTATCCATACTCAAGCAATCGGTCATCATGGAAATAAATCAAAACATGTTCTGCATATGGAAGTTTAATAATTAAACATGCATATTCATAGCAAGGGTTACAGAACACTTATCCATTTTCCGTCGCAGTATGCCTTTAGATCTGTTAGGCACCATCAAGGAATTGGGAAAAACTGAATGCTATGCTGGTGAGCTCGCTGCAGAGCTAGGAACACCTACACCAGAACTAGCCTGACTTCTATAACATCCACACACACACCCAGCACAAGGAATCAGTCCCTTCTCTGCTACACAGTCCCTCAGGCCCTGCATTCCCTTCTAGTGCTATCCCGGGGTTGTGGAGAAGAAAGCCAGCCCTCTAGCTCTGTCTGTGTGGTTTCCAATCACCAAGTTTAAGCAAACCAAGGCCCCATCCCTGTTTCCTGTTTACGTTTCATATCCACACATGTCTCACTGACATAATTCAAACCATCTCACTCATGTTATCACCAAACATGTAGTGCAGATGAGACATTTTCAAAATGTCTAATGGAGTTTCACCCGAAACCCATTTCCAAGATAAGGGAAAACCTTCCCATGAAGTTTGGCTCTTGCAGGCCATCACACATGGTCTTCTTGCAGCGTGTACTCCTGACACATTCATCAAATAGCCAAACAGTCAGTCATTACCTGATACTACAATCCAAATTGATCGTTTCATAACCAAGCAATGACATCAGTAATTAAATTCAACAAGAATTTTGCAATTCTATCTACTACATAAATTGACTTGCTCAATTGTGGGTTTCTTGTAAGCAGCATTACTATGCCCATTACAATTTTATGCTTACTATCATAACATGAATACCCACTTACCGTGTGTCCCTCCTGACACAATCTCACACAAGCCAACAATGATTAGTAGCCGTTAGTACCTCTTAAATCCGAAATCCACAATTCGAACTTAACAACCCGTACCAACTAATTTTCACAACCATGAGACTTCTTCTCATAAATGGTAGATTATGGCAGTGGTCAGGAACTTACCTCTCACTGCCGTGTTTCAAATAATCTACCTGAAACATGAATTTCAACCAACCAAACACAATCTCTCAATGCTGTTCTCGGAATAATCTACCTAAAATATAAGCTTCAAACAACCAAACACAAGCTTATGCGAGCCAACAATGGCTAGTGGTTGTCAGCAATTTCTCAAATCCGAAATTCACAATTCGAATCCTAACAACCTATTATGCATATCATATGGTAGATTCAGGCATTGGTCAGGACCTTACCTCTCAATGCCATTCTCAAATTGATCTACCTGATACATGAGCTTCCATCAACCAAACATTTGGTAAGTACAGATGCATATACTATCTCATTGCTACAACCATCACTGAAGCATTTCCAGAATTTATAAAATTCAAATACTTCAAAGGTTAGTCACATCAGTATTCTCAAAGCTCATTTACTTCATGTAATCATTATCATGCTAACATTGCAAGGTATAGTCACATCATTCATGCAATTAAATGAAGGTTTAGATACCCTTACTTCACAAGCGTATCATTCATACCACCTTGCTCTTCAATAGAGCAT